>JANHFX010022195.1:0-78747 GCA_027560015.1 Chloroceryle amazona
CTTCGTCCCCTCGGCGGGAGGAGGCGGCTGCAGCAGAAGCAGCATCGCAGCAGCAGCACCGCGGCAGCGCTGGCGCGGAGGCAGGTGAGCGTCGCACAGCACCTGTCCCGGCGTGGGCAGCGAGGGTTCCGCTCCCCTCCGCGGGGTGGCAGGTGGTGGGGGTGCCCCCTCACTGGCCCACATCACCTCCTCAGTGCCGCCTCTCCGGTGGGGGGCGGTTGCGCCAGTGACCGGTTGTCCCGCTGGGGGTGGCTCTCCCACTCAGTCCGTGGCGTCCCCGCTGCGGCCCCGCTGCGCTATGGACGGGGGGTGGGACACGGGCAAAAAGCTCTTCGAGGTAGGGAACGACTCCCGCGAGGGGAAAAACGCGGATAGCGGGGACTCAGCAGGTCTATAGGCTGCTCCCCATCGCTACCCGTGGCGGAGGCACGCGTTTGGGTGGTGCGGTAACGAGGCGAGCCCAGCTTGTTAAGGTGTTATCAAAGGTGTTACGCGTTATCAAATCTAGTCAGTCAAAAGTTTTGAGGCTGCTAAGAAATGGACGGCTTCAGATGACCATTGCTCTCTGTGCAGCACCTGGGCACTGATGGAAATTGCCTGGTTTACGCCGGCGTTGTGCGGCGGTGCCGCGGGGAGCAGGGTCCCGGTGCAGGCTGGGGGCAGCCGGCTGGGGGCAGCCGGCCGGGGCCGAGCCCTCGGTGTGAGCGAGTGCAGAGCTCGGGGCAAGCGCTGAGTTACAGCCGCCGGCCGGCTCATGGGGCTAAAGCTGTAGTTACTCTCGGGCTCTTCCATGCAGTTAAACGCATCTCATTATTTTAAGAATGATGACAGATAAAGCAGCTGGTGTTTTAGTATGAGGGGAAGAGAGCAGATCTGTGGAATATAGGGCAGTGGGTCCAGGTGTCGCTACTCAGCTAAAACAGCTGCTGGAAGAGCTGTTCATCTAGGTCAGTTGTTTCCTGATTTGTTTAGGTGAGTTCAGCTGGGCACCTTTTCCTCCTCCTTGCTTCATCTTACTTGCTACCTTTGCCTCTCCTTCTTTCTCCCTGGTTCCTGTTACTGCGTCCTGAAGGTGATGGCAGTGACAAGGGGGCTTGTGCATTGTGCCTCAGCCCTCACACCAGCCTGTGCTCCCTACGGGAACCTCTGTCAGGGAGCCAGTGATCCTTGGTCACCCTAAACATGAAGAGAGCAAGCCAGCAGGAGCCTCTACAGTCATCATTGCCCCAAAACCTCAAAGATCAAAAAATTAGTAAATGTTTCTCAGCAGGTCAAGCATTAGAAATATTCACTGATAGAGACATTGATAGCAAAATAATTAAATGTCAAGTGTCTGCATACAGGTTGACTTTGCAATGGATGACTGCATTAAGGAGACACTTGGCAGCAATTGAGCTGGATCTAAAGTGATGCATAAATGCCTTGTTTTGTGTGATTTCATACAGGAATTGCTTTACGCTACTTCCAGTGTTATGCTTGTGGGTTTTGTTTCCCATTGCCAGTTTCAAGCAGGGATGTGGGCTTTTCTGTATCTTCTGCTGCATAAACTCTTTACTAATCTGCCTTTTTCCAATGCAATTAAATATACCCAGCTACTTTTCTCTCTCTGCAATCTGCTGTGGAGACCAGTACAGCCTGTGCTACAGGACAATGGTAGCAGTGAGCTACATCTATCTGAATGGACTTAACTTCTCATTCTACTTTATTTATCATCACCTTAATTTCTGTAGAATAAAGTCTTATTTTAAGGCACAAAAGGGAGATTTCTTTAAGTGTGAGCATTCTTCAAGCACTGCACTTTGAGTTTGGAAATCACTGCCTGAGATATTGGGGGCTGCTGGTGGGAGCGTGTATTCAGAAAAATCTTTGCAAGGCTATGTGTCCGTGGTTTATTTGAAGTAGCTTTTGATATAGCAACATGCCTTTCCTTATGCTCATCTCTTTAAGGACAGAGGCAGATATTTGCCTACTGAGCTAACAAATGCCAGGTGTCAGTTTGAGTTGGAGAAGTAGATTTTAACTTCTTTACAGCAAAGCTTCTTCTATGGTAAAATTTTCTAGGGTGTTCTCTATTTTGCTAGTGACATTGACTGTAACAAACAAGAAAGCAGCTTAAAACTCTTGGCTTTAATTTCTGGAGTGTGTATTTCTATGCAAAATACATCTATGGTACAGTAAGTAATGCTAGATATTTAGGAAGATAGTGGGGAGAGGAGGGCTTGCAGCACATCTACTGCAGAAAAGCAATTCTTCATATCCATAAAACATAACTGCACATCAGAGGTTGTACAGGGAACCCTGTAACCATTGAGGAATAGTCCTCCCTCCTCATAAATTAGGGAGCTTCCAGTGTGCATTCTCTATTTCCTAAGTTCACGTAGGAAGCACCAGAAACTGGCATAGGACAGAGAATTGCAGCCAGAATTGCTGGCTCCAGTGAAATGTGCGTTCTCCAGAGTCATACAATGGTAGATAAAGTGAAGCACAGTAGGGTAGAGACTCATACACAGTGGTTGGTTTAATATTTGATTGAACGCTCTGGAGGAGAATAGATCTAGGCATAATAATGGACATCTCAGTAAAGATTTTTGCTGTGACATGAGCAACAAGAAGTGCTAGAGGATCTCTTCCCCTCCACCTCCGGCTAGATGCTGAGGTTTGATAAAAAGGCTATTGAGGCTCAGCTGATTTAGCAAATGCTTTTTTTACACAAGTATTGAGTTTTATTGTAAGATAGCTACAATGAGACTGGCCTTGTTTAAATGCAACTTTTACTGAACCTTGTAGGCAGGTTTGTTGCAGGAGTCCTAAGTAGCTGAAAGTGGGAAGTAAGTATCAAAGAGCAGCAAAACTTAAGTGCATGATGGTTATTTTGTACCTGAACTTCCAAACCCTTTGGAATAGTCAATCTTGAGGAAAAGAATTCCAATGGATTTTTTTTAACATATTCTGACACTATCCTAATATAAATAGCATCCTTATGAGCCTGGGAATGCTGTCACTTTCTGTTGCTGGATATGCATTTGGTGCTTCACACTCTGAAAACCTTACTTGTTTATTCTGGCCGTTGCCATTATATGGTATTGTTTTGCTATTCTGAATTTCCAGTAAGGAAATGGGAAGAGGATAAGGTCCTACACTTCACCCAAGGTCACCAGAAAGGTGTCTAGAGTACAGCCAAGTGCTGCAACAACCCAATTGTCCCCCGTCATTGGTTTAATGAGAAAAACCTTCTTAGGGAGGGTTTGTAGGGTGAGAAGCAAGAGGAGAGGTGATTAGCTGTTACAAATTGCTGTAACTTCAACTAAGTGATTTATACCAAAGTCATATCCCTTATTACTCTGTTATGATACAGAACCAGGTTAGTATTTTGCAT
Source organism: Chloroceryle amazona (assembly GCA_027560015.1). NCBI lineage: Eukaryota > Metazoa > Chordata > Aves > Coraciiformes > Cerylidae > Chloroceryle > Chloroceryle amazona. Next base: position 3,377 of record JANHFX010022195.1, read on the forward strand.
CCAAAGGGCATAGCTGTAAAACATTTCAAAAAAATCTGAAACAGGTTTTCAATACAAGAAAGGGCTGTCTACAAAACCATTTTATCAGTCACCTTAGCAATTTTTTTTAAGGAACTCTGTTTTCTTTTTCAAAAGACAGCTGGCAGTCAGTTTAACAGGTTCAAAACTCCTGGGATAGTGAATATTCATGTTTCAGGACAGGAACTGCTTTCTGGTCAAGGAAAAGTTATTTCTGTTTTCGTAATGTGGCGGAGCATGTGGTTCTGCACAGGAAGTGGCAGCAGTGGTGCACTGGCTGAAAGTTAAGGAGATCAAAGTTATGTTCCTGAATAATTGTGGTAAAGTTGACTTAAGACTATGCCTTAGCTTCCTCAAAAAAATGGGAGGAATATGCTGGCCCATCCCCTTGCAGGGCATCTGGGGCCTGTGGATAGAGAAGTCCACTTTCTTTCAGCAAAGACATCTACATCAAAAGTCTCTGCAAATGACCTAATCCTCAGGAGCATCTGGTGTAGCAGCAATTCCCGGGCTTTTGCTGTTGGTGACATCACTTGCAGATCAGTGATTTTATGCAATCCTCTAAACTAGCAAATGCATCAGCTGAAAACATTCCTTGGATTCTCCTTCCAGCCTGAAATTGTGACTCTCAATTTAGATGATGATGTAACCCAGGTTGCTGCTCATTATATGAATCTGAGGGCTATTCTGGCCAGAGAGAAATTTAGTTGAAGCAGCTGTTGCATGGGGTGCATTGCTGGAAGAAAACTAAACTTGTTCTTCCTTGCACAGCTGTGAGTTTCATTTTGTGGGCATAATCACCATAATCACTTACGGGAGAGTTCCCTTTGAAATCACAGTCAAAAAGTAAACAAGCATTTAAAGCACGTGCTTGGTTAATTAGGTTCTCTAAGTTTTACTTTTTGAATTTTAACTATTTGATAGCTTGTCCTAAATGAGTTGGCTTCCATGTTTATTATCCCCATGGGGTGCTTTAAGTTACAGCAAAATGCTAAGGCTGCCAAAAAGCCAGTCTGGCAGGCAAGGATAGCTTGAATAGAGAAGCTCCAATAGTGCTCTTGCCCTCTGGCATGTGTTGTGTGCCAAGTTTTGCATGGGGCACATAGAAGAGCAACTCTTTAAGCCACCTGAGATTATTTCAGTCCAAGACAGTGCTCATAGTTCTTGAGTTTATACTGCCAGAAAAATTGAGGGACCAGATGACTAACGAGTAATGTGTTTCTGCACTGCAGTATATGTTACTGTTACTGAACAACAATTAGATTGGGGGGGATAAAGGTTTGTATTGGGCATTTCCAGGCTTGATGCAATTTGTTCATGCCAGAATGCTGGGAGGAATCACAATGTGCTATGCACAGGGAAAGCTGGCGCGATGCTGGGCATAGATAAGGCATTCAGAAACAAATTGCACTTGAGTGTGCTCAGCAGAGTTGTGCTCTTAGGATGAATGTATTCCTTCTCTTTTAGCAGACCGTCAGGTTTCTGAGGTCTTCTCATATTGCTATCGTGAAAGATTTAATTACTGCTGTGGTAGAACAGTGAGGCTTTAAAATGGGCAAAACAGAAAAAGAATTTCTGGAAACAATCTATATAAGCCTTTGTGAACAACAACAGAAGTGTTATGGAGATCAGGAGCAAATGCTTAGGATGGGCCACAATCTGGACACGTTATTTGTGGTTTGATGTTTTGAGGATCAAAACAAGTATTCACTGCGGGCACTAAAATTGGCCTAACTCTTTAATGTGTTAAAAGGTTGAAAGGCTAGGAGAATAGATAGGAAATCAGAGAGCTACATAGTGCTTTTAGCTCACTTGTCAGATCTAAGAAAACTTTAGAAGACTATTTGGAAGGAATGGAAAAATTTATTTCAACATAGTTTGAGCTGGTATAAATTAGTTCATTGCCCAGTCTGGTTTTGTTTGAGAAAAGTGGCAATCTTGATATGACAGTAACTTGATCAAATTACCCACTAGCACTTCCTGAGATTTCTTCATCTACCCATCCTTGATATTGCTGGAGCATGCCCTAAGTGCTTGAGTTAAGTGGCTTACAACTGGGTCAAACAATGGATTTTGTTGTTAATATGCATGTTTTCTTAAATAACATGATGCGGATGCATAGATGTGTAAAGTAAAACTGTGTGCATCAGAATTAGTCACAGTAATAATTTAAGACAAGGAACTATGGAGACACTGCCAAATGAGCCTGTATTTTCTGTTGAAAGCCCAAGTGTCAGAGAGGCTCACAGCCATCATCCAATCTGCACAGCAAAATTTAGGGCCAGGTCCACAGCCTTCCTTCATGAGAATAATCCTTTAATGTCAGTAAAGCGAGTGAGGTAGCAGTGCTGAAGAAATGGAAGCCCTCAGGCTTGGTTCAGAAGATACAAGCTTTGCCCTCCATCAAGGACTTGGTGGGAAGATGGGCAAAGGTTGCTTTATTTCACCTTTCTGGATCTCGAGGCCTTGGGCAAAGTGAGAGCTGAGTCACTGTCCCTATAAACTACAACAGCTTTAAAGCTAAACTGATTAGAGTGGGAAACATAACACTGAGTCTGACAGGCCCACAGTGTTCATTTTTAGCTGCTCAGCACTTAAAAAAAATCAAATCGCAGAAAAGCTGCCCTGTTTGATTGTTCCTATTACGTAATAGCGATGTCTTTGGGATTTGAGAGAAGCCGTGAGCATTGTGTCCCTTATGTAACAAATCCAAGTTGCTCTAATCTGTGCTGCTGCTGACCCTAGGCAGCCAGGAATAGCCTGGGTGTGGTGCTGAGCTCCCTGGGCTCTTCTTTGGAGCTGGGGGGTGGCTGTGGAGCAGAGGTCTTTTGCTCTTCGGTGTTTTCTGCCAGCTATGCTTGCTGGATTTGCAGTCTTTCTGCTAATAGAGTGCAAATAAGGGTTGAAGCAGAAATCTTGCTGCTTATGGGCAGAGCTCTTGCTCCCCCACCTTCTTGTTTTTTTTTCCTCTCTGAAACATGAAACCCCCCATTTCCATCTGGAAACAGGTCATAGCATGATCTTGATACCTTTGCTGCTTGTTTAAAATCTGGACCAACTATCCAGAGCTTTGGAGCAGGTCCTCCTGAGCCTTTCTTCTGTCTTGTGGGATAGTGCCATGGCCTGATGTCTGGGGGTATCTGCTGGGCTTGCCAGGGTAGGTGCTTTGTGGAAACAACTGCAGATGATTATGATCCTAAATTCAGGGGCCTTCTGCACCCCCAGCTTTGGTGGGGTGTCAGGACCCTGTTCCTGCCCTGTGATTTCATGTGCTGTGTGTGGAGGTGATAGCCCAGCATGGAGGCTCATGGAACAGTAATGAGATTGCTGTGAGAAGTCAGCTCCATGTGTTTGGAGCTTGGTGACTATGTAGAGGGTCTGATCCATTGCTTCAGCCAATTGTGCTGATGGGTTGTCTTGATTAACATGGGTAAAACAGTGTGGAAGAGCATCTTAGCCTTGACCAAGGGGTGTGTATGCCTTGCTGGCTGCAGCTCGTGTCTTACCCCCTCCATGGGAGAGCACTGCTCTGCCCCAGTCACCTTGGCTGCCTTCAGTATAATTAAGAGCATTTGAAGACTGATAACAAAAAAAGCACCATTGTGGGATTGTTTGGTGGGAAGGATTGAGGTAGCTGTGCACAAAGAGACCTATCTAATTAAAACTGCAGGGGAATGGAGATGGTAGCTAATGAGGCTGAACATACAACTTAATTTACTGAGTTATTTGAAAAGAAGCAACCTGCCTTGCTGGAAGGTGGGGGGGAAATAGAATGTGCCTGGAATTTCTTGATAAAAATGCATGTTGGCTGCAAGTTACTTTGGATTTGGTTTTCACCATGTTTGTGAAACTTATCATAAATGGTAACCATCAGTTGCATGTGAATAGAACTTTTAAAAAGACTAATTAAATAAATCGCTTATGTAAAATCCCATATATATTCCATCTTCTAATATTTTCTAAGCTTTTTATCTAACTTTTCTCCATTTTACTTGCTTGACTAATCTGATATCCTTTTACAAAGGCATGACCAGATGGGCAGATGAAGGGAGAGCAGTAGCTGTCATACCTTGACTTCAGTAAGGCTTTTGATACTGTCTCCCATAACATCCTTGTAGAAAAACCTCAAGAAATGCGGCATAGACAATTGGTCTGAGGTGGATTGAAAACTCTCTTAACAACAGAGTTCAGAGGATTGTGATGAGCAGTGCAGAGTCAAGTTGGAGGCCCGTGGTGTTCCCCAGGGATCAGTAACTGGGTCCAGTTTTGTTCAATATCCTCATCAATGACCTGGATGAAGGGATGAAGTGTACCCTCAGCAAGTCTGCTGATGATACAAACCTGGGAGGGGTGGCTGATGCGCCAGAAGGCTGTGCTGCTATCCAATGAGATCTGGACAGGCTGGAGAGCTGGGCAACGATGAACCTCATGAGGTTCAATAAGAACAAGTGCAGAGTCCTGCATCTGGGGAGGAATAACACCAGGTGCCAGTACAGGTTAGGTGTCATCCTGCTGGAAAGCGGCTCCACAGAGAAAGAACTTGGAGTCCCAGTGGATAGTAAGTTATCCATGGGACAGCAGTTTGTCACCTCTTATCAAATCTTTGCCTTGACCTGTTGTCTTTTGATATAATTCACATTCTCAGATTCACAATGTTTATTTCTTGTGATTGCAATCTTGTTGACTTCTGGGAGGAGCTCCTTCTGTGTATTTTCTGGGAATTTTCTGATATTCCTCACCGTTTCTTCTTTTTCCTTCCATACTTTTTCTGTCATCTCTTCACAAGCAAATTCCACTAAATCTCCCTGAATTAAAGTATGTCACCCTTATCTTGTCAAAACGTAGCATAGGGACAAAGTGTCAGGTAGCTCAGAGTAGTCCCTTAGAAACAATGATCTCTGTAAATACACTAAAACCTGACTGGGTTTAATCTGTTTCCTCTTCTGCTTGTGTACCTAAATTTGACTTGAACATTGATTTATCCTGGAGATACTCCAGAGGAAGAGGAACAGAAAATGTTTGTTTCACAAAGTTTTTGTATCCCCTTCACTTTTTATGAGTAGGTACATTGCTTCATTTCACTCCTAACACCGATCAACTTCTCTGAGAGCTAATGCCAAGGAACTTGTGCAGGATCATAATTGGAAGAGCAGGATGTTTAATCTTGTGCACTGTGTTTACAAAAGATTTAATGGTGTATACCCTTGTTCTGTACTCTTTTTAATTACACTTTTTTTTATTGCTTTTAAGATTTCCATTCTGGCACTGTCTTCTAGGGCAAGCTATCATCAATGGAAGTAAAATCCATTTTTCCAGCATTTCAGGTAAGTTTGTCTGTATTATTGTCTAATCTTATCATTTAAATGCATTTGCCACCAAAGAACTCTTTTCCAAGTTGTCTTTCATTTTTATATTAGTGCTAGTTCATCCAATGAAAAAAACCCCAACTTCTAACAACTGTAGAAACAAGGGAGATAAAGATGACCTCAAAGCAGACTGTGAGACATTTCTGCTATGGGAAATTATCAAACAAAAATAAACCTTTGCTTTGTTAGTCTTTCTGATTTCTGTCTGGTAGGTATAGTAATATTGAAAATATCAATATCTAAACAATTGTGCTATATATCTAAAATAAATCCAGTTACTTTTTTTAAGATGACAATATGTGAAGAGAGTCTTTCATGCTTGGGAAGGCAGAACTTGATCTGCTGGGAGATGACTGTGACATAGAGCCTGGTAAAATGTTGTAGTGGCATGAGGTGGTGTTCAGTCATGAGTAAAACCAGTGGTTGCTGAAGCCTCTCGGAGGTCAGCAATGGTGTTTTATGGGGGGGAAGGTAAGTTGCAGGTCAGAAATTGCTACCTGGGTGGGGACATTGGCTCTTTGATTGGCCACCAGTAACAGGTTAAGAAGGGTCCCAAATCCTCGAATGACTCTGGAAAACAGAGACAGGACAGTGTAGGATCTGGAGAGAGGCTGAATGCGTGGGGTACTGCCAAACCCCGGAGGGATTGAGGGAGGCCATAGGCTGCCTCTTCCCAGCCTATGCCCAAGCAGGCTGGCTAAGTGCATCCCTTGCTTTGGCCTAGCCAGAGGTAAATAAAGCCAGACTGCTTTTTCTGTGGTGACCAGGTCATGATGGGACAAAGTCTCCTTTTGTGGTCTTGCACTATACCCAGCTTTACAGTAGGCTCACAGTTGACTTTCCCTGTGCATTAGTAGGGTGTGACAGCCTGCTGTCATGCTGGCTAAGCAGCTGCAGGGAAGAACAAGACCACTGACTGTCCATGTAGCCCAGCATATGCCTCCTTGAGTGTGTACCTCCTGGGGCCAGGTCTGATCTTATCCCTCAAGAGATAAAATGCAGCCTGGCTGGAGAAGGTCTGATGACTTGGCATAAGCATCGCTCTTTCCTTTGGGGAGACTTGGACCAGGTTAATCTGAAGCCAGAAAGGTCTGGGAAAAGCTGCCAGCACTACAAGCCAGGACCCCCTCAGAGCCTGGGGGCATGACTCCGGTAAGCAGCATTGTATGGAGGAGGCAACAAAGGTGTGATGTTTCTGTGGTAATCAGACTGAGGGCAGATAACAGATAGGAGCAAAGAGAAAACAAACCCAAGTTCATTGGCACGGACGTTCCCACATCCCAATCCTCAATTTAAGGAATCGTATATTATGTCTTGCTATCTCTTCAACCCAGGTTATGAGGCAGATAGGGCTCAGAAAAGTCAAGCAGACATCATGGCATGATCCCTGGCTTTCAAGGGACTCTTCATACAGGCAGATGCTTTTGGGAAACTGTAACAGGAGCTTGTGGAGGAATATCTCATTCCTTACCCAAGTCTAAAGCCATTTCTCTGGCAATGGTCTTGCTCAGTCACAGGTTGTGATTTCTTGACTGTGAAATGGGTGATTGAGCTGGTCTTCTGGATAGGGTGTGAATCCTGGTTATCTGACAGCAGTCAGGCAGCTAAACACCAAACGAGGCAAATCCTGTGTTTATGGGTTTACATGTGATGCTCCAGCACTGTTGTTGGGAAGATACAGTGCGATGCACATCTTCTGTTTGAGGACATTTGTAGGCACTGCGCTGAGTGATGGGAAGGATGTACAAAAATGCCTTTTATGCATTTCCCACACACAAATGACTGCTGGTGTAAAAGCAGATTTAGCTGTTTCTGCCTTGCCGTTACTGGGGTTGCAAGTCTTGTAGCTCAGACAGTGAGGCTCAAGCTGTATGACTTTTGTGGGTGGGGAGCTGCTGTTTGGGCTGTCATAAAACGTTCCTGTGTACAACTCTCCTACTGCCATTAACTGGACAAGGCCAAAGGCTGGATGCTGGATTCAAAACTTGGTTACATAGCTGGAAAAACACAAGCTGAAGTGAAAGATGCAGATAAATCCTGCTGAATGTTCTTAATTTTCTATATATGCCTGTGGATTTCTTAGCTTGGTTGAGGACTCTCTAGTGCTTGGATGATGGTTATGAGAAGATCTATATCAATAAGCCCAAAAAATGGAACTGTACAAAGTTTTGATATGCTCTATTTGAATTTAAGATAAGATCAAAAAAGCAGATGAACTAATTTCTTAGTAGTTTTCTCCAAAAGGCGTTCTCTTCCATTGGTATGTTATTTCACTGTTAGCAGGTATTGGGTACTTGTTTCACTGTGTTCTCATCCTTTCTGAGCTGACATGTCAATGGTATTCAAAGCAAGGCATGTGAGAAACAGCATGAAGTTTTTGACTCCTTATGACTAGAAGGATTTGAAATAAAAGGCCATCAGCTGGAAGAGAGCTCTGGGAATCTTTGAAATGAATTTGCTCTGTGATGGGTATTAAAGATGTTCAGCTTCTGAAGGGGAAAATCGGGCCAGAAGTAGATGTTATAGAGCAGCAAACATAGGAGGTTATCTTGCAGTTTGAGTGCTTGCTGTAAACCTGGGAGAATAAAATTTGCTGGCTTATTCCAGAGCTGCCTACAAGAATGGCACTTTCACCCCCTCTGTGTTTTATTTCAAATAGACAGGACCAAATGGCATGTGTTTGGAGAGAATGTAGCTTTCACCTTTCTTGTACTGATCTTAGAGCATTGGCTGGGAAGATGATGGGTATATAAGAGCATAACCCTGTCTGAGAGACTTAGGTGAAGTTGGTGGTAGTCACAGCTGTACCTGACGGGAGGCTTTCTGACATGCCACAGAAATACTGTTCTGATTGCACTACTTTAAAAAAACCCCAAATATTTCCTAAGGTATAGGTCAAACTGGTCTGTGTGCAAAGTTCAGGATCAAGAGTTTGATATCATGCCTCTGTATTTATGTGAACAGCTAGTGAGATGCTTCAAAGAGGGATAGATTTTTGCTGCTTCCAGCTAAAAATCAGAAATTCAGGGAAAGAACTTGATAATATTTTAAGTCATCCAGTAATTTAACACTGGATTACAGTTGAAATCCCATAGAAATTCTCAAAACAGTTTATACTGTATCAGATGGATTAAGCATGATTCACTTATTGCATTAAATTTCAGAGGGATTAATAATGTCTGGGTCATTGTTTCCTAGGCTTATAAATTTAAAGACCAGAGTGGACCCCATGAATATCTATTCTTATTGCCTGCTCAGTGTAGGTCAGAGAAATGCAGGATGTATCAATAGTAGTCCTTTATTTAGCATATCTTCCTGAAAGAGACCAAGGTTTTGATTTAAAGGGTACCAGCAGTAATGAATCTACAGTGTTGCAAGTAAATTATTTCAGTAAATAATGAGCCTTGTCTTTCGAGGCACTCTGTAGTTCTTTCTTTCAAATGTTGTACCTCTTTTTCCTTACTGGACTGACAAGGAATCTATTTCCTGGATGCTGATTCTCCATCTAGTTACCCATGTAGTTAGCCACTTTTGAAGTTAATTTACTATGAGCAGTGTTGATGTAGCACAGTGAATCTTTTAATTCAGGATTTTATATATAGCATGACTTTAAATCACTGCGTAGTGTAAAATTAGGACTAGAAATATGCCCTGTCAGCATACTACCATTACTAAATGATGTAACTGCATGCAAATGATCAGATTTGTGACCAGGCCTATTTTCCATACAGCTGTGTTGATTGGTGTTAATTATGCTACTGTCTTTCAATGCCTTATTGATTGTGTCCCATGATAACCTTTCTCTGCTATTGCTTACTACCGATGTCAGCCTGCCTGTTTGATAGGTTATCCCACTTAACCCTTTTAAATACTGCTTTGATGTTAACTCTTTGCAGTCACCAGGAGCTTGCACTGCTTCTACATTTGTTCAAAGCAGTCATTGAATGAAGTTACCAGTTTATCTGCCCTCTGCTCTTCAATGCAGGGTTTTAACTGAGGAGCTATTTAGAGCTCTCTCTGCAGTTACTTATGGCATGGGAGGTATGTCATTATCACTCTAAGATGTGAATATAGCATCCTGCATCTCTCTGAATGCAGAGTAGTTGTTGTCTTTTTCTGAGCTGTTTGATAATTTATTTTTTGTCTGGAATGACCAGTTATCGAAGTAATTGCTTGGCATTCACTTACTCTTGTTCCATTTAGGGAGGAGCTCCTATTGTTATAAACCTCACCACAGCTTTTATTTTTTTATTCCATCATTTGCTTGCATTTCTGCAATGTTAATTTGTATTCATTGCTATCAGTGTCTTTTTTCCCCCATCTGTTATGTACTGTGGATTTGGTTTATAGGTTTCTCTGCTGCTGCTGTCACTCTCCTTAGCCAGGAGTCTTCAACCAAAAAAGCTTCCTTGCATGGCTGTAATACCATAGTTTTCTTTTTTTTGGCACGTTATAAAGCATTCCTTAACAGGTTCTTTTTATATTTTTCTGTGTGGCTATTTTCTCCTGCTCAGTTTTGCTTGCTTGATTTTGTTTGAGAAACAGTCTTTCTAAAATTTCTGAGCAAGTGAATTAGATATTGGTTAAGATCACATTGTTTTCCACTTGCAAAAGAAATTAGAACCTTGCCTTTTTTCTGTAGTAAATCATAATTTTCTAGTTAAATAGTTCACATGTATCTGGTATCGCATCAACTACACTTGACTTTACTACTTTCTCATGTTAAGCCACGAATAAAATGTGCAGACTTGCACTGAAGTCTTACTAATAAACTGGTTCTTCCAGAACAGATTCCCTGCTAGGATAAAATTCAATGTGACAATATTTTTCATAACTTCAAAGACATATGCTTGAGGAGTGCCTCATTCTGTTCCCTTAACTCATTTGGTGGATTTCTATCAGACCTCAGCCTGTGTCTCATTGTCATTTGCTAGCATTCAAGATTCTGCTTTTCTCTTTGCACATGGCATGTCCATGGCTTTATCTTCTAGCCACCCTGTTTCTCTAAGTACAGTGCTTTTTACTGTTGTTTTTTATCATGTGTGTCTGTTAACTTCTTAACCTTTAGTAGAATTAAGCTTCCTTTTTCAAAAGGCAATTCTAATTTCTATTGAAATTGAGCCCAATCATTGCCGTTGTAAGCAAGCTTTCAGGGGAACAAATTGTTTGCCCTTTAAAAAAAAGCTATTCAAATATCAGCAGTATGATTAAAAGCATTGCTTTCTATTTCTAGCTCTCCAATACACAAATAATATTTTTTGACAAATTGTGTTGACATGGGGAGGCTCTTATTTGTTGATCTGGCTTCTATAGTCGGCAGCTCCCAGTCCATGTGGCCTTTTGCAAGCCTGCAGTCTCTGCTAGGCTGCTGTGTACCAAGGTAAACTTCGAGATGGAGCTCATGCTGCAGTTAGCTTGTGGGCTGGCTCTGGACAGCAGCTGAGGCAGGGGAAAGGACAGTAGCTAAGATCAAAAGCTGATGAGCTTTCTCTTCTCATATGCTTTGGAAGCCGTAGAAGTATAGTCTTAAGAAATGTCTGTTACTGAGACTACCAGGTAATTTTTTTTAGTGAAACCAGAAAGCACCTAGAAATTAACTTCTTGCTATTTGAAATAAGTGATGTGTCAATATGTGTTCTTGCTCTGTCACCAGAACTGACTCGTACATCTAGACTCAGTGATGGTTTGTAAGGAGCTGTATGGGCACAAAATGATTCTTATGAGGTAGTCACACCCAATGCTTGAGAAATACCCACATCTTCCAGTGCTATACTGTGCTTAGCACAAAAGTGTTTTGGTAGCAAAGTATCGTAAGTAGACAACCTGCAGAATGATTTACTGGATGTGTTCAGGTGGGTTATAGAGGTCATACTTGGCACTGGTAAGGTTGCATCTTGAATGCCGTGTTCAGTTTTAGGCCTCTTGCTACAAGAAAGACATTGAGGTGCTGGAGCAGGTCCAAAGAAAGTCAACAAAGCTGGTGAGGTGTCTAGAGGATGAGTCTGAGGAGCAGCTGAGGGAACTGGTGGTGTTTAGCCTGGAGAAAAGGAGGCTCAGGAGAAAACTTATTACTTGCTACAACCTCCTTTCAGGTAGATGTAGAGAGGTGGGGGTCGGTCTGTTCTCCCAAGTAACAGGTGGGGACTTCAGGAAATAGCCTTGAGGTGCACCAGGGGAGGCTTAGGTTGGACATTGAGAGAGATTTCCTCACAGAAAGGGCTGTCAAGCACTGGAACCAGCTGCCCAGGGAAGCGGTTGAGTCTCCATCACTGCAGGTACTTAAAAGCTGTGGTGTGTAGGGACATGGTTCAGTGGTAGACTAGGTAGCATTAAGTTTATGGATAAGCTTGATCTTAAAGGTCTTTTCCAACGTAAATTATTCTATGATTCTGCTACTGGTTTCCCATCTATAACCACACAATTACTGAACTGTTTCTAAGCAGCAGCAGCTGCCCAGCTGGAACTGAGTCTGCAGAGCAAGAATCAGCTTGTAAATGTTTTGGGACAAGAACACCATTTTTATTCAGTGTTGTGTGACTTAGTATGAGGAATGCTACTCCAGGCATCTTCTCAGTACTAAGGATTAGTCAAATAAAATGAAGGGTAGAAACAAGGGCTAAGAAATTATCCATCTGCAATGACGGAATAGTAGCAACTTCATAAGCTGCTGGTTTAGCCTGCTTAAATAAAGTTACTTGCAAAGAATCTTCTGATATGTTAATTATATTATTCATACTGTTTTTCTGAATTTCAAAACAGTGTGACCTTGATTTCAAAGTAAAAGTGCATGAAAGCATGCTGTTCTTATTTTTCATAATTAATCATGTATAAGCCAATTTTATGGCAAAACAGATAAATGAGATGTCAGAATATTTGTTTGTAAATACTTTGCTTCCAGATGTTGATGCAATTTGAGTCTTAGCTTTAACAAAATCCATTATTCCTTTCTGTTGCACTGTAGGATGAAAGCACATAATGCAATACCTACTGCTGTTCAGCTTTGAATGGATATACCATGACATAACATTTTGTTTAGCTATTGTAGTGTGTGTGTGCTGAAACATACACTAAAATTGTTCCTTTTTGCTGTAGTGGCCTAGCAGTGCTGCTTGTCCATGGCATCCCTATCAATCTGATATGTGCAGCTGAGCTTCTATGAGACACTAGCTTTGTAAGCACCATTTTAGGGCTGCAATGAAACCTACCAAAAGGCCTGTTCAAAGGTAGCTGCTGCTCAAACCAAGAAATGCCAATAACTTCTCTGAATGTCAGAAGGATCCTGAGCTTGTCTTTGGAGACTGAAGCTTATACAGCTATGCTTGCATCTCCAAAGGAGAGGAAACAAATTGATTGCCCTTGTTTGGCACCACAGTTGTGTGGTGAGGTAGGTCAGACTTGGGGCCAGTGGAGCCTTCCATCCTCACCTGAGGGATGGGTGAGAGAGGGGTGCTATGGCAAGCCAAAGGCCATTTCAGCATATGTGGATAGACATAGGGCTCTTGATATAGTGCCCATGCAGGCAGACCTTGCTGTGCCTGTGCAGGCAGCTCAAGGGTATGGGGATGATGTGGGGCAAGCTGAGAGGTGCAGGAGAACCACTGCCAGCAGAGGTGGCTTTGTACATCTAGTGGGACTTGAATTCCCCCTCAGCTAGGCTTTTGTTTCAGGTACCTCTCAGGACAATCAGAAGCCACACTGAAACTAAATAGAGCCATTTGACTAATAACAAATGCCTATGGACATCACTTACAGGTAATTTTGCATAATGAAGTGAACAGCTGATGATGTGTGTATTATAAATGCTTTTTTAAATAGGATTTACTGAATTCTACTGTAAAGTGTCACAGGACAATATCATTTTATAGCTCAATTCAGTTGTCTCTGCCCCCATCTAACAAGTCCTGGCTTTTAATATCTGTTACATATGCAGTATAATAGGTTTTGGCATTGGGACGCAATCAGTGCATAAGCTAGTATTAGTTTGAGTCTTACAGCCCTTCCTCTTCAGCTGCCAACTGGTAAAGGATAGAGCAACAATAAAGGGAAACAATTTAAACTTCCTTAGTGAACCAGTTTTGAGAAGAGTTTCTTAAATGCAGAGTTTCACACTGAAGCAGTGTGATTAAAAAGCCTGTGGGGGAATCAAGCATGGAGATGGTTTTAAGGAAGATCAAGGGACTGAATGCAATTTTTTCTTCAAATGATAATTAAAGAAACAGCATCCTCATTAGCATAATACAGTAAATGATAAAAAGAATTGGACAGATGCCTAATCTTGAAATGCTTCTTAATTTACAAGTACACATTTTAAAAAGAAAGCAATTGAGGTCTGTTCTTTCTAGCTGCCTTCCTGAATCATCAGAACTGCTGCTTATATAACTTAGTGTCTCAAGGAGGGGGGAAAAAAACCCACACAAAAATGTAGTTATGTACTCCAGGACACCATCAATACAATGTCTGTTGCACATGTATAGATACAAGAGCATCCACAATGCTTCATGTCTCTTGATCGGATGTCTACCAGACAAAATTACACATTTGAGCAGATATTCTCAACTGGGACAATATGTGGCCCCAAAGGCTGCTGCTACAAAAATGAAACACTCATTTTCTGTTAATTTTTTTACTCTAATTATCTAGAAGGTGACCACTCATTTTCTTATGATCACATGCTGAGTCTCAGAAATGTATTTGAGTCCTATCAAGCTTAGTTTTTGAGAAGAATTTGTGAATTCTTGCTATGGGCAGAAAACACTTTCTGGTTTTAATGAAATTGTAAATCAAATGTGGCAAGAAGTAGGTGACATTCACATTGATGCCTCCATGACATACCTGTATTCTGTTCATGTCCGATGTAAGTTTCAGTCATGCAGTTTCTCTGCTTCGCGTTAAATATCATCTTAGTTCTGTTCTTCTACCATCACGTCTTAGGTTCTCGAAGGGTTTTTAAGTGCACAAAAATCTTGTGAAGTCTCAGAATTACATTGCCACCTGCAAATGTGAGGAGACTCATTAGACTTCTGCAGAGCTGAACCAGAGCTGGCTTGTAGCTGGGAGTGACTTGCACTGCTTGGTGCACTCTGCTCTATGCTGAGTTGTTCTGTCTGACCCAGCAGGGGCTCTTCTGGGATCTGTACAGTGTCCTGTACAACATAATTATTTTGTGCATTTTTTCCTCTCTTCAAATCTTGTGAAATATTTTGAGCACCAGAGTGCACTTTATAGTGTGAAATGGAGGGTATGTGCTGTGGGCACACAGGGTCAGCAAGAATGTGTGTTGGGAATGCTATAGCTAGTGATGGGAAACTATGTTGGTGCACTTGTGGGAACCAGACCCGATTTGGTCTTGTCCATGCTGCTACCAAGGCTAGTCCCTGGTGTGAATGGTCCCTTGGACCACATTGGGGTATTGCCAGACTGTTCGAAAATACCTTTATTAAATGATGGTCCTTTTGTTGTCTGGTAGTGCTAGAGAGTTGCATCTCTGCAAGACTTGAGTGGCAATTATACTTTTTCAAGACACTTAACCTTAGTAAGGAAATGTGGTTTTTAGGAGTGAAAATGATTTCTCAGGGGGAACTGACTTTTGAATTATTCCACTTACAGCCCCAGTGCAAGGCAGAGGCTGGCTGCAAATGATGTCAGATTTTTTTTATCTGGAAGTAGACCTTTTTTTTTTCAAATCCTAAAGCTTTTCATATAGAGAGCTAGTAACTACCACTTTGTGAAGAAGCTATGGCAGACAGAGAGCCAAGAGGTAGGCTGGAGTAGGCAGTCTCTACTAAAGCAGTATCTGGCCTCTTTGACTCTTAAATATTTTGGTAAGTACAAATCTCAATTTCATTTTAGGTAACAAAAATCTTTGGCTGATGAATAACTCAACAAGGAAACTCCAGAAAGTCAGAAGAATTTTCAGCCCTCTGTTAGGTGACTGCAGCCATTGATAGTGTTAACTCGGTCGCAGGCTGTGTTTGTGTTTGATATTAAGATGGTTAAGGAACAAGATGGATGATTTCGTGTTTTAGAACAGCTATTAATACTGCTCAGATGATGTTACGGCAATTGTTCAGTTTCTATCTTAACATCTGAAGCAATTTGGAGCCAAAGGCCTGTCTGAATTTTTTTCTAGTGTCTTCACTGAACCTGATCCCTTTATATCCTGCTAATCTTTCATATATGCTAAAGTAGTAACTGTGGAGTTGGAGAGTTCTGATATATAAAAGGCAGGACTATTGATGTTGCTGATAAAAGTTCAAAGCCCTATATGACAGCTCTGGAGAATGAATAAGTTGAGTGGTACGTGCTAGGGTATGCATTTTTAAGGCAATGATGTATTGCATTCAGATTGGTAGTTGCCACAAGTAAGTTACACAAAGACATGAGCATCCTTGCTGTTAGTCGGTGTGAATGCTGGTAGCACTCTCCCACCATTGAAGTCTGCAGGGCTCTGCAGACTTTCTCAGGGTTTTTTTCTGCATGCACCCCTGTTCTCTGCTTCCTGTGCATTCAGCTGCTTAGCTGGGCATGTGATACAGGATGAAGGGTGACCCTTCCTCATCCAGTTCGAGGACTTTGGGATCCACTGGGGTTCTTTGCTGGCATTGCATCTCTGTTTCCTTGTCAGAGGAAAGACAAGGAGAGGGTTGGGATGTAGTAGGAGTGTGCGTCTGGGCCTGGGGATTCAGTTCTTCCCCAAATGGTACATTTCCATCTAGTTCATGCTTATGGAGGGCTTGCTATGGCTTGCATATGCTATAAGGACCAGGTCTGAAATGGTCTTTCCCTCTTTTTATGCATTTTAGATTTTAATGATATTCATCCCGGTCCTGCTAATTTCTCTTGAGTCTCCTGATATTCATGATTTTTAAGTCCTGATTTGCATACGTCTTGTTTATACATGTGTATAATTTTTTCTAATCCCTACAGGATGAGGGGAAGAAAGCTAGAAAAAGTAATGCAACTTCCCTCAAAGGCTGAACAATTGACAAATAATATTGTAATTTATTTTTAATTGTGAGGTTTTAGAGGAATGACTCATTTTTTTTAATTGCAGGGTTTTTCAAATGTTAAATTTGTTCTACTCATATTTGTTTTAATGATTGCTACAGGTAAATAAATATAGGCTGAATTGTTTTTCCTGCTGAAAGTAAATAGGATTGTAGTCTGGCATTTGTATTTTTCTAGAGTTCACATAATTTCTGCCAGATCTTATCTGTTTACATTTGAGCTGAGTTAGAGGTTTGTCTATGTTCCTGTGTTGGGATCCATCACTACAGTATCTAGGAAGCTTCCCAGAAACATTAGCAATGATCCTCCTTTTCTTCTCAAGGAAATTTTATTTTTTTTTCTGCAATGTCTTTGCTCTCATTTCATCACTGAATATGGAAATACAGCCCTTCATATTAATTTTGATTTTCTGAAGAAAAACTTACCAGAACTTTAAGCCTTTTGTCTGTCCAAATATTACTCTGGGTAGTAGTTATCATGTGTAATGGTGTCTCTGAAAAAGAGATTCAGGCTACTTCTTGCAAAAGTGAGTTTAACCTTTAAGGAAGGAAGAGGAAGTATTCGCTGACATAAAACATTCAAAAAAAATAGTAAGCTCTCTTCCATTTTCTGATTTGCAAGAGCATTTTGCTGTCTGCCCTTGACACAGCATAAAAATTGGTTCCTGTAAATTTCAGAGGTTTATTAATTTGACTTACATTAAAATACTGTTTCTATGGAGTCAGAAGTATGCTCTGCCTGCTGGTTCCAGAAAAAGTAGAAGATAAGCGAATAGTTGTTCTACTTTGAATATGAGAAAAGATCAAGAATATTCCAAAATCCATCCTTTAAAAGTAAAGAAAAAAATACATTCTCCTAAATCCACCTGAAGAATGTATTTGCTGGATGTATGTTACTTAGGGATTTTCTGAACAGAGGAAGCCTGGGTATGGGTGTATATTTGTCTTTAGAATATATCTTTTTTCTCTGTTTCACGTGTAAGTGTAATAGATATACAGGGGGAAATGTCTATGCTACTTCTAGATTATCACAGAATATGTGAAATTGTGAACCTGCCACAGTTTAAGAAACCTACATGATTCTAATTTTGCTGTGAATACATGTTCCAATTGTGCTAATAAATTTCAAGGATTACTTGGCTAAATTTTTCTGGGCAATTGGCTTGGAATCTGCTAATTTAATTCCTGTGATATAAATTAGAACTCTGGGGCTTACTGATAATGTTCAGTGAAGATGAAACTTTGAAGGATATGAAAGGGATTGCTTTGCTCAAACCGCACATGGTGATGGAGAGGTAGAAGCATATTTGGGGGAGTAGATGAAGGAGCTTGAGCTCTCTTCCCATACCAAACTCGTGTGAAGAATTTTGTTCAACAATTCATTTTTTTGAGAATGAACTTGCTGTGATAGACTGAAAATACCGGGTTGCTGACTATTGGAGTGCAACAGCTTTTCATAAGGTCTTTTTCCTGGTCTCCCTCAATTTACGTGTTCCCTCACCCTCTCCTATAATTTCCTGACCTGACGCCCTTACCTGTCTCAGTTACTGTTTTACTATCAGTAAAAAGCTTATGGATCGGTTGGGTTTTTGATCTCCTCACCTTCCTTCACCTAGGCAAAAGGGAAGACTATAGTGTTAGGAAATGTCACGTTTCCAAAAGGCTCATTTCCTAATTAGAAGAGAACAGAACACAAATGATAATGGACCATGTGTTGGCTCATACGGAGATGTTCTGATTCACTTGGGAGAAAATGTTGGTGTTGCTCAATTGACCTGAAATTGTTTTACATGGTATCCTAGCCATTCAAGTTTGCATATAGGCAAGAGGGAAAGCCTCTCTATTGATAAAGAAGAAAGGAGGAAACACCTTTCAGAAAAATGATACTGATGGGTTTTTTTTACTGCTATTGATGGGTCTCTTCTAACTTTGCAATACTTGCCACATTTTCTTCAACTTTTTCCACCTTTTTGCTTCAAAAATTAATTTTTCTCAGATTTATGCTCCTGCTGTTGACAGTGCACTTCCCAGGAAAAACATTTTATCTGAAAACATGCTGATGTTTTTGACCAGCCATAGCTGATAAATCCATCTTCTCCTCTTCTTGCCTGGGTGGAGGTTTTTTAGCTCCTGACTTGAACTGACCTGTTTTTACCACCTGTCACAGTTACCACTGCTAGGTCAGCTCTTCCCAGAACTACCTTTCCAATCCTGACCTGTCTGATCGTCTGCCATGTTATTCTACACCTTAGACCATATCTCATTCTTCTCCGAATAGGTCATCAGTGTTCCAGGCATGTAGCTAAAAAAGATATTCTCCTTTTCTCTACACGTTTTTCTGTGCACAGGGCACAGTTGACTTCCCGCTGCCCACTCCCACAGCAGGGAATTACCTGTGCATTATCCTGCTGTCTTGTGGCTTTTCCTGTAACATCCCTTAGATATTCTGTGCCCTGCTTCTGATGCAAATGCCTCCTCATCATATCTGTGTACAGCACTCTTCTGGCTAGTCTTCCCTGCTGCGCCACCTTCTGTGCTGACCTCTGCTGCCTCTTCTCCATAGCCAAGACAATAGTAAGTGCTTATCCTCAGCCCTGAATGCTCTTCATATCTTCACCTGATCCTTGGCCAGTTTGATGTCTTGCAACAACTTGTCTGCCTCTCACAGCACAATTACATTTGTGTTGCACTTCACTGTTTTTTACCTCCAAAGATTGTCAACTGGTGAAGCTGGGTGGGGATGCTGGTAAAAAAGTTTTGCTGTATGCTAGATTGGTAGTGATGGGTGAGGTTTTAATCTTGGGTTTTTTTTTTTGTAACTCTGCATAAATTCGCTGGCAAGAAAGTTAGAAAAAATCCATTTTTTTTCATAGGGGCTTGTAAAGAGGCTTGTTTGCTTTGCTAACCATCTGGAGGAATCTGACCCCACTTCTGGTTCTGCCGGTGCTTGCTGGCTCTCATGATGTCTTGCATGTTTAGAGTTGGTTGATGGACATCCTGC
The DNA here is from genome assembly GCA_027560015.1 of Chloroceryle amazona. Classification (NCBI taxonomy): domain Eukaryota; kingdom Metazoa; phylum Chordata; class Aves; order Coraciiformes; family Cerylidae; genus Chloroceryle; species Chloroceryle amazona. The sequence continues at coordinate 22,768 of JANHFX010022195.1, forward strand.
AGTAACTGTCCTTTGCCATTAAATTCTCTGAAAGGTGTTGTCATGGGTATCATGTCTCCATCAGATCATCCTGTCTTCATCAGTGAGAACGGAAATTCTTCTCAGCTCTTGCACTCACTGCTTCAGTGACACATCTTTCTCCTTTTTTCATTTGCTTTTCTTTTGCTTTTTCTTTTTGGCTTCAAAAGACAATGTGAATTAATTGGGAATCTGGTTTACACATTTGCAAGTTCTATTAAAATTTAATTTCTGTGGGTTGAGGCTGTTGGATCTTCATCGGTTTATAGTGTTGAGAACAGTCTGTGCCCTCAGGACTATAAAAAAACCCCTCAAGGTTGTATTTCATAATGCACCAAACTTTATTACCTTTTTGTAAATATTGGTAAAGGATTTTGGATTTTGCTTCAGGTTGTTAACTTGTAGTACTGCAAACTGGATTAACTGCATTGAAATAAAGGGTACTGCTACTGTAACAATCCAGGCTGGTTGTGAGCAGAGGGGTTTTAGCTGCTGGAATAAATTACAAAAACTGCCACTGCCACTTGATCCAAAGGAAGAATTAGTTGCACTAATTGTGGAGAAAATGCATCTGTAAATCCCTGACAGGACAATGTCCTGAAGAAAACTCTGCAAGTACAGAGATGAGATTCCAGGAGTATCAATTCTACTCTTAAGTGTAAAGGTATGTCATAGTTGGAGCTACCCTTTTTTCATTTACACGTGATTTGAGCACATTACCATGAGGACCAGTTTCTGAGCACCTCCTGAAGTGGACTACTCATCCTTCTGAACTGATATGTTACCTTTTTTTCCAGAGTGTAACTACACACATAAAAACGAGGCAAGGTAGAGGTTCCTCTTTGCCTTTAATAGCCTAGAACTGTAAATAGCTAGCTTTGACTAGAGGAGGTGGTTCTCTCCATTCCTAGTGTGAAAGTTTGGCCTTGTTTAATCTGCAAGTCCTCTTCCATTTTCTTTATCTAACTTCATAGTCATTAATGGAACAGCCTGTCTTTCTTTTGTGAGGGCAACTAAGTGTATGTGCTTCATCAGAGCAAAGTGGAAGAGTTTATGCAGCCTTATGTTTTTGCTGTAGTAAGAATGTGCTCTGACTCTTCTTTAGAGGTCAGAAGAGATCTTTGTCTGCCCAGGAGTGGGCTTGCCACAGATCCTAGTGAAACTCAGCCACTTCTGCAGCTTATTAACTTTTATACTCTGAGTCCATCTTCAGTGCTGTCTTGTGAGAGGCCAGAGAAAATTGCTTGAGACATGGAGAAGAGTGAAGATGAGGAGGAAGTAAAATACAGGAACCCAACAAAAACTTTCAAAAAGAAAGGTGAAATTGTCTGCAATATGTTAAAAGCAAGTACCACTTCACACAAGCTTTACTTCAGTGGTGAATGTTGTATACTCAGAGTAGAGCTGGAAGGCATCTCTAGACATCTTTTATACTTTTCCCCTGGGCAGGATCACATGCGAACTTTAAAATGTTGCTGACCCATTTTCATGTGCACTGAAGAGAATGCCTGGCACTCATTAATTGCATGGGTCCTCTTTTAGACTGGCTCTGCTCAGGCATCTGGAAATATTTAATTGATGCCAAGAATGACTGGAGGTTGAATCCAGGTACTAGAATAGTCCCCTCAATACAAGTAACTTGGTAAGTAGCCATGCATGTACATCAGATACCAGGATTAGAATGGGAAAGCCAATCCTTCCCTGTGCTGCTGGGAATAATTTAATCTTCAACAGCAATATAAATAAACTGAGGTTGATTTTGTTGAAGGACATTTTTTAGCATCCATAGAACTGGCAAGGGAAGGTAGCTAAAGAGAAGGACGTTAGAGACTTCCTCTGTGTTCTGAAGTTTTGATTATCATCAGAGATCTGTTACTGGTGTGACCTTTTGCCAGGTCAATGGACATCCCTATGTTCTGTTTCCCTGCTTGCTCCATGCTTGAATTACTGGTCCTTAAAGCTGTAGCTAGAACAAAGTCCCATGCTCCTAAATTTGAGTTAAAGGTACATCATGCATACCAGATGTAGTTGTTCAGGACATACTTAGAGGGGTATAAAGTAAACTCAATCACAGGAGCTCATTAAGTCTTTAATGGCTGGATCTGAGATCGCATAATTGTATTTGAATGTTTATTCCTTGTATACTGTTTGCATTACTCTTGCATCATCTTCTGAAGCATTTGATTCATCCTGTTGTTAGAGATGGGGTTGAAAGGCCAGATGAGCTTTGCCTCTGATCTGAGGACAACTGCTATAAAATACCTTCTAATTTCCTTACAGGAAGGCGATCAAAGCACAAAACATCAGTGATGAGCATCTTAATACAGTAAATAACAGGCAGTCATAACAAAATTTAAGGCAGCTTCCTCAGAAAAGCCAGAAATGAATGTGTGTAGACCAATCAAGTTGCTCCTCTGGAGCTCACAATGACTGAAGCTTGCCATCTGTGGCAATTTTGCAGCTCAAAGAGAATTTTCATTTCTAGGGATTCAACATAGCAAACCTTAAACCCACCAAAGTCACTTGGATAAAAAAAAAAAATCCCCTTCCCAGTGTTATACAGTTGAATGGTAAAGTACAATATGGGCAACTAGGATTTCTCTTCCAAACAGTTATTTTGTACTGAGAATTATATACACATAAATATCAGAGGAAAACTGATTCTGATGGTGATCTTTGCTTGTTGTATGTGTAGTCAGTCTGTGGTACACAATAACTATTGTTTGGATGCTTTCACATTAGACAAAAGATGGTTTAATATGCAAGTCTATGTAGAAAAAATATGGATTTTTGCATCAAATAACTGAAGTTTTTCCAGAAGCTGTGATTGAAAATAGGACAAAACCACCTGTGGTGGTTTGACCTTGGCTGGATGCCAGGTGCCAACTGAGCCACTCTGACTTCTCCCTCTCCTCCTCTCAGCTGGACCAGGGGGAAGAAAATAAGATGAAACTTGTGGGCTAAGACAAAAGCATTTTAATGAAGAAGCAAAGCAATACTGTGCATGGAAGTAAAAAAACCTCAAAGTTTTAATCTCTACTTTGCATTAGCAGGTGATGTCTGGCCCTTTTTGGGAAGCAGGGCTCCAAATATGTAGCAGTTGCTCCAAAGGACGTCAGTGCCTCCCCCCATCCTTTTCCTAGCTTTTATAGTTCAGCTGATGTCATATGGTATGGAACATCCCTTTGATCAGTTTGGGTCAGCTTGTCCCAGTTGTCCCCTCCCAAGATCCTGCCAATCCTGTCCCCTCCCAATTGAAAACCAGCCTTGGTGCTGTGTGAGCCCTGCCCAGCAGCAGCCACAACATAGGAGTGCTAGCACCTTTCCAGCTCTCAGTGCAAAGCACAGCACTGGGAGGGATACTGTGGGGAAAATGAATTCCAGCTCAGTCAAACCAAATACACCCTGCCCCAAAAAAATAGGTGTAGAATTTTATATTGGTGACACAGGTTCTTGCTAGATAAAGCATTTTATAGCGCGCCATTGCCTCTTCTTATGAGCTACTTGGTTTCATGGTGTTTCTCTTGTGTGTGATTTCATACTTTAATAGTTCTTGAATATTCCTTTTTGGTTTGGGTTAAAAAGGGCTTGTATACAAATAGGACTGTTTTCTTGTTGCTGGCTTGACCAATGAAGAGTGCTGGTTTACTAGCACTTTACATTCATTTTACACTTTATTAGAGGAATGCTTGGTGTTTACTCTTTTGCTTACTCTGGTCTCTGTGCTAGACTGAAGTTCATGATAATCCAGGTGCCTGGGTGTATCCCTTGCATCTAAACTAAACTAGCAAATAAGCTGTATGTGTCTATTGTATTTGTTTACAAGGAGATTTCTAGTTGGTTATCAAGTGTTTATTCCTAGTAGAATAAAGAGCTTAAGACAGTTCAGGGGTTTGGTTTTTTTTCCTTTGTTTTTAGCTTGGGGTAGAGGTGAGAGATCACAGATGTCCAAGGCAAGTTTTTACTTGTTAAAGTAATTGGCAACCAAATCCTAGTAAAATGATAAACCAGATATTTAAGGATGTTTTATAAAGAAAATAATTCATTGAACAGTTTTGTAAAGCAAAGCCAGAATAATAAACTATATTAAACATACAGCTTAAAAATTGGACTCAACAAATTTCAGTGTTAAATCTCAGGTGAAGTATTATGTAGTGGGGGCATACTGCATTTGCTTCTTTGTTTTAAAACCATAAGTAACTAATAATAACTTAAATTCAGTTAAAAGAAGCCCATCTGTTACTGTTCTTGTTTTCTTACCCATCATTTAAATGGTAAACATCAAACCATAAATACTTCAAGCGTGTTCCCCTTTGACAAAGAAAAGGCAACAAACCTTTGATTTATTATGAAAGCAGTGCAAAACACACACAAATACAGGTTTGAAATCATCAGATACTTTCTGCAAAATAATAATATTCTCTGAACTGCTGAAAAATTCCCCACCTGGCTTCTGGTCGCACTTAACCTGCTTTTCAAACTTACTTTTCCATCGATTTGAAAGGAGGCAACCCTAGCTGATATGCACATTTCAAAAGGGACAGTTTACACCCTTTAAATTTTTTGAGCACACTTTTTCTTTTAACAGTCCACATGTACTCTAATTAGTTTGAAAAGCTTTAATTTAAACTGCAGTGAGTTGCTATAGTGCTACCACCCAAGTACTGTTATGCAACACTAGTTCTTGTCTAACAAGATAACATAATCAGAAAAATGTGCAGTAATTTTTGTGATATTTTTTCCTTCCTGGAAAACATCAAATAAATGTCTGAAGACTGTTTCTGGACACAAGCAGTTTCAAGCTAGCCATTGTTGTTGCAGTTGCTTGCATCAAATTTAACTTTCCTTTTATATTTGCTGAATTGTCATTCAGTATGTTTTATCTTTCAGTATATTTTATCTTTCTTAACTTAACTTCCAGCCCTATCTCAAGCCATTTAGGTTCTTGAGTTTCCCTGCCCTGACAAACATACTCTTTTTACTGATTTTTCCAGAGTAGCTGAGACAAATGAAGGGGGATGAAAAACCAGTAGGTTTTGTTTGACCTATCACAGTATCACAGGAGGCTATAGGTTTGTTTCTGCTAGCAAAGAGCAAAGTCAGGCCCTGGGGAGAGGCTGGCTGCCTCCACAGGGGATTTACTGCTATGGTCCCTGGCCTGGGCTTGCTTCTGACAGCCAGCTTTCTCCCAGTGGCTTTCCAGTCCTGTTTTGGGAGTTAGAGGGTTGAGATTTCCCCATTAAGTAGTCTGCATGCAGTTGCTCATTTCAGTCCTATCTTAGAAGACTGCCTCATCCCTGGGAAGCTACTGAGTGTTTAATGGGATGGATGTAACCTTCGAGGCTTCCTCAAGCAAGCTAAGCTAGCAGTGTTGACCAAGACAGCATCTCTCCTCTAACAGCAGTATTTGATTCTAAGCCTGTAGGTGCCTCTGTGCCAGATCAATGTAGCAGTGATGTGGGAGGTGAATAGTGGTGGGGTGGTGTGGATCCTCTCTGCTCTGACACTGTGCTCGTGCCCCCTTCTTCACTTGCTCTCAGGAATATCCCCCATCTTATGCTGGGCACATGAGCATGGCTCAATTCATGAAGTAATGATCCACAGGGGCAGCTCTGCAGTGGTTACAAAGGAGTAAACAGTATGGGAATGAGGAAACATCAGAATGTCACATTTTCAGGATCAGGAGATTAATTGTGATTTAAAATGGAGGTGGAGTTGGTTTGTGATTGTAAATTTTTTTTTTGCTTCCCCTTCCCCCAGTTTTTTTTCCTGAGTACAGAGTCTTTCACTTTTGTCTCAGATCATTCTTCTTCCTTTTGTCATGATGGCTCTTTCTTACCATGCCTGTTCCCTCCTTCTGTTGTGTTCCCACATCCCTGGCTGCTTGCCTTTCTCATGAATTCTGATTTATTTAATTTCACTTGTCTGTGCCCAATTCATAGTCTTTCAAGCATAAATACAGACTGGGTGATGAGTGGATTGAGAGCATCCTTGTGGAGAAGGACTTGGGAGTGTTGGTGGATGAAAAACTCAATGTGAGCCAGATGTGTGTGCTTACAGCCCAGGAAGCCACATGAAGTGTGGCAAATGAGTCGAGCTGATTCTGCTGCTTAACTCTGCTCTTATGAGACCCCACCTGGAATACTGTCAGCTCTGGGGCCCTTGGTGTAAGACAAACCAACCTGTTGGAGCAGTTGCAGAGGAGGCCACAAAGATGATGAGAGGGCTTGAATGCCTCTCCTGAGGTAAAGCTGAGAGAGTTGGGGCTCTTCAGCCTGGAGAAGGCTCAGAGGAGACCTTATAGCAGCCTTCCAGTACTTAAAGGAGGCCTCCAGGAAAGATGGAGGGACTGTCTATCAGGTAATGTAGTGATAAGAGAGTAACAATTTCAAACTGAAGGAGGATATATAGAGAGATTAGATATTAGGATGAAATTCCTGTATCTCACCACCCTCACAGTAAAGAACAAGTTGCCTAGAGAAGTCCTGAAAAGGTTCAAGGCCAGGTTGGACAGGGTTTTGAGCAGCCTGCTCTAGTGGGAGGTTTCCCTGCCTACTGTTCCTGGAGGGACACACTGCACAGAGCAAAGGAGTTGCTGTGTAATCCTTTCTGCTCAAGCAGCTTTAAAAACCAGGATTTTCAATTCTTTTTTGTTCCCCAGTGCTTGTACAGTGAGGTGAGACCATTTTCCAATTTTACGACAAAATTAGACTTTGTTGCCGGGTGGGGTGGGGGTGGAAATAAAGGATTATTAGAAGGTGGCATCTGGGCAAAACTCTACCTTTTAGCTGTTTTGCGTTTTTGCAGCTAAGGTGCATAAGTGACAGCTCTGTGCTTATCTCCTTGAGGGCTGGTAAAAGCAGTAGGGAGGACTTTGTGAGGCTGGTTGCGAGGGAGAAGTGAGGTGGCTGCCCAGATACTTCAGATGAGTGCTTTGGCAGTATTTCTGAGACATAATTTCTGGATTTCCTTGCTGGCACAGGGAGATCTGTAAGCAGCGGCTTTCTGGAAGGATTCTGGGAACAGCATCAAAACCCATGACAAGCAGGGAGCAGGTTTTGTGCTCTGAGTCAGAAGTAGGCTGAGAAGACGCAGTCCTCAAAGCACCTACCTGACATGGGTAAGAGGATCTGTGTGAGAAGGATGCTTCCAGTGTGAGATTCAGAGCTTGGGGGGACCGCCTTCTGCCGGCACTCTGGGTGAGTCTGAGGGTCAGCTGCTGTTTTTGGTGAAACTGCAGAAGAGAGAGGCTGCTGCTTTTCACCACCACCCCAAGCCCACTCATCCTTATAGCTATTTCTGTCTGCGCTTATCTATAACATCATCCCCTTGTGCCTGTGTACCTGCCAAGCATTCAAACCAGGCACTGCTGTGGCAGCCTCCTTTCTCTACTGCCTGGAGAATGATTGGATTGCCTTTTTTAATTGTTTATCTGCATCAGGAATTTATGGTGGGAAATCTCAGCTGGAGAAATGCTTTCAGGAGTGGGTGGATGTGTTGACAGATCTCCGCTTGTTCTTAGCCCCTAGGGAGGTCCTGCAGCCTGGCCATTGCCTGGGTTGCTGGCTGCCCTGTGCATCAGTGCTCTCTTTGAAAAAGATGGTTTCCTGGACTGAAATGTGGTCTCAGGTAATGACAGCTGAAGTTTGGATGCGAGAGAGAAGATCTGGATCTGACTTGCTTGCAAGGCGACCCACAGCAGAAAGCTGAGTGCTTAGGTGAGTTCATGGCAGCCAGCTTGTCCAATGCCGGACTCTTCTTTAATATAGACTGAGTTATTCAATGTAAAAAAACAGTGCCAGGAATCCTAGTAGCTGTATACTATTTATAACCTATATGCTGCCTGTATGCTATATACCTGTTGTGTTTAGTCTGGGCTGTGAAGTAGGCTGTACTCTGTGTTTAGTACAGCTCACTGCGGTTTATGACTTTGTTCCCAGCTGGGAATCTCACTGTTTGCACCTGGAGTTGTGCAAACACACGTGGATGTGCAAAACTTAGGTCTTGCTTTCGAGTCCCTGTCTCAGCACTGGTTTCAGCCAGTAAATTTCACTCTGATTGGAAAATTAGAATTAAAGCATCTCTTCTGCCACTTCAGTATATGATTTCAGAGGCACTGAAGCATAGATAATAAGTATATTTGTAACATATTGCTTCTGATCATTAAAATACTATGATGTAGATGTAATAGAATACAGTTTCAAAGCACCTTCCCCACAGTTATTTCATTGGAGAGGTGGGGAAGGAGATTGCATAATCAGAATTTTCTTCTTTGAAATAATAACATTCTGAAGATAGAAATTGTTTGTGGGTTTTGTTGTTTTCTGCTTGAATTATAGTTTAGTTATTAAAAATGTGAGGCTGTCAGGGCTCCCCAGATATTTTCTTCTATCCTTCTACTGACCTGAATGCAACTGTCATTGTAACATTTGAAATAAGACTTGGAAAAACATTCTATATTGGTGTTTCTTTGTCAAATGTGCAATTTATATACAGATTCTTATGATAGTATGTACAATGGGAGTTGTTTTGATGAGCAAGAAACACTGCAGTATATGGGGTATCTAAATATCTAAATTAATATTTCTTTTGGTGTTTGTAAAATACCTTTATGACGTAGGCAACTATTTATTCACTATCATTAATTTTTGAAACAATAATAGTTTCTAGTACTTCCACAACTGTGTAAATATAGTGTAGTTGGCTCCGTCCCAGGTCGAGCATTTGGATCAAGATTGCTTTGTCCTTCCAGCTAAGGTCTGGGTGGTGCAAACCAGAAGCATTTGTCCAGCTTTTTGGCTTGGTTTCCTACTGGTTGGTGAAGTTAAACCTAGCAGGTCCAACAAAAAGTGTGTTTTACTTTGATTGTTGGAAATTATCCACCTTTACTTGGGATGAGTCAAGCAGTTTATATATATGTGTGTGTAAATATATATAAAAAGGATTTTTTAAATCTGTAAGTAACAAGTTTCATTTTTCTCTCAACCCATAGATACAGGTAGCTAGCTCATACACAGACCTTGTCATGAACTGATGAGAAAGCCCTTTACAAATGGGATCACTGCCACTGCACTGTTACACACATTCAGGAATGACAGGAGTAATTTTGTCTCATTTTTACCAACTGAAAATTGAACTGGTCATTCAGGCTCGCACCACATCAAAGGGAGAGGTGCCCAGTTCATTGTACTCTGGAGGAACTTTGTTCATTTTAGTATGTGATGTCTGTGTGTTAAATAGCCTAATTCTCCTGCTCAGTCCCGGGTTTTGGCGCCCTGAATCACATAGGCTGGGTTTCTTTGCTTCAAATGCTTTTGGAGATGATTATTTCCCTCGGAAGCAAAACCCATATTAGTTTTGAGGACAGATTATTGAGTGGGCTGACACTGGGGGAATTAAGGGTGATGTCACACAGGCCTGGCTCCCCACATCGTGTACGATCCTCCAGTGCTGTCCCAGCAGGAGGGCTACCCCTTCTTATGCCTTGCTCTAAGACATGCAATATACTCTTCCTGTAGCTAAATGCTGTTCTGGTGAGCTGCAGCACAGACCTCGCATTATATCGGACAATTCTGGAGGAAAGAAAACAATTGTCACATGACACCTTGTGATGTGGGCAAAGCGCTTAATGTACGGATCTGACTTAACGAGTATAGGCAGGGGTGGCTCTGTGGGTGCTTTGGGGACAAGAGACTTGACTGTGGTGTGGGTGTCTTTGGCAGGGTAGACACTGTCTCAAGCCAGGGAAGTGCTTACCTGCAGAGTAGGACTAGATGCATTTCTGGCAGGTGACAGATGGAGCAGATATCACCTGGCGTGACTTGCACAATGTTAGTCAGCAGGTGAGTGCCAAAGCTAGATGCAAAAGCCAGGCCCATGTGTTACTCTGCAGGACACGCCAGCTATCCAGCACCCAAACAGCCCCATTTTGCACTTCCCTTGTTCTTGTGTGGTTTGTGAAATGCCTGGGTTAAACAGCAGTGCCTTCATGCCCCACTGTGGATCTGGGTGGGCAGTGCTTGGCACTGTGGCTACATAAGGCTGTGAAACGAGTTGTGCACAGGATGAGAAGAAAAAAATAATGGAAAAATGGTTCTTTTCATAAATTTTGCAAATTGCAGCTAAGATTCTGTTCTGCACCAAGGGCAGCATGTGCCTGGCACTCTCAGAGTGGTTGTGGTGGCCTTAAGTGATCTTTTGCAAGTCCCTAAACCACACAACATTTGTGAATACTGCTGCAGTGTGCTCCTTTGCATTCCAGTTCCTATGGAAACATGCTGTAAAAATGTCTAAAATAAGTACAGTGCTTTGAAACTATTATTATTTTGAACTTTCCTTTCCCTAGAACCTCCTTTATCACCTCTGTTAATATATTAAGAATTAAATCAGAAGGTCATTGTCATTATTTGGCAACAGTGTGCTGCCCAGCTTACCTGGGGTTCTGCATCTTGGGATCTGATGAATCCTATGATCTGATATGGAGACCAGTGCTCTCTTCCCACTCAATGGAGTGGCTGCCTGTGGGTTTCCATGTTGAGGATGTGTGTGTATACAGACACTGACCCAGGCTTGGCTCCAGCTCCCTTTCTTCCCCATGGAGTGAATACGACAGTGTTGTTTTCCCCAACGGGTGAAGGCACAAGCTTATTCCCAGCTCCTTTTAGGATCATGGCATAGTGTTGGCCAGGAGGGAGTGCTGGAGGTCACCTAGTCGAGGTGCCCACTGAAGTACAGCACTGTTCATGGGTGGTGCAGGAGATGGTTGTGAGCCAAATGGAGACATCATGCAGATCTCTCCTTTGTCTTGTGGGAGGATCAGTGCTGGAGCAGGCCATGGGCTGTTTGGGACAGCTCTTGCAAAGGAGATTACTTTTTCTCCCCAAAAGAGTGTTCATGCTGCTAAGTGAAAACAGGACTGTGTCTTGAAAGCACTTTCCTGATGCTCTTGTTGCTTCCTTGTAAAGCTATTGTCTCCCTTAGAGCAATTTTCAAGGTAGACATGTCCCATTTTCAAAAGCCACTTCTGATGGGAGAACTTTAGGAGACCTAGGGCTGAATCCACTAAATGTCCAAAAAGCCTTATTTAAAACTAGGTGCTAATTTTTCTTCATTTTTAGGCTTCTGACCTCTTGCATTACTTTGCCCAGGACCCAGTGTTAGACACTAGGAGAAGAGCAGGAGATGCATCTTTGCCCTTAAGTGGGAAAGCGGGCACTTAAATCCAGAAATGATTCAGGAATTTTTGTCAGTGCCAAACCCCATGATACCCTTAGGTCCTGGATACTTATTTTCCTCAGTATCTGCATTCTCCAAGTGTCTTCTGGTCTGGGGAGCCACATACCTGCTCTTCCTGTAGAGCCCTGCCAGATCCCAGCAGTGAAGGTAACAACAAAAGCAGGTTTGAAATAAAAGGGAGTTGACTCTGGAGCACTATTTTTTAGGACTGCCCATCCTAGACAAAAGGTTTTATGAAAAGTCACGATGGTATGGATCCAACTGACATTATGCTTCAACATTAAACCACATTTCAACCATCTCAGAAATGAGGGCATCTGTTTGAATCCTCTTCCAAATCACCAGGCCAAATTCTGCTCACGGGGTAACATCTGCAGAGCCAGTGAGCAGCTTGCTGTGTAATTGTGTACCCTACTTTACATTGCTGCATGTTTAGTCTTTGTTATATTTTACATGCTTGTGGCAAATGTAGTGACAACATCAGATCTGTTTTCTTTTGGTGCAATGCCAAAGGCCAGTAGAAAAAATGAGTTTAATATTATAGACAGAAGAAAACTTCAAGGTTGCTAGTATAGTGGTGTTTACTTATTAACCAAGCAGACAAATTAAAATATAAATGCTGGCCCAAGAAAAAAAAATATTGTGAAGCTTGCCATTTACATTTCATATCCATGAAGATCCATCCTTACTTGAATAACAAACATTGTCTCCAGCACTAAAGCGAACACCATCAGAGATGAGAATCATGAACTCCAGAGCAGTAATGGATTATAAAGAGAAATAGCTGTGTTTTACCATGGAAATGCAAAACTGAGCTTTTGATTGCGAGAGCTCTTCTTGAACTGCTTTGGAGCTGTGCCACTGTAGATGTAACCTTTGTAACCAATTGGTAAGTTCGTACCTACGCACAGTATGTAGGTCATTCACATTTATCCTGAGTAGCCTAGAAATAAATGCAGTAAAACTTCAAAATGTGTTGCCTTGCCACCTTTTTGTTGTAGCAGATTTCTCTCTCCCACTTCCCCGTGTTCATTTATGCATTCTATGCAGGAGGAAAAAAAAAGGTACTATCTGATATGCACAGATAATTGACAAATGAAATAATAAATGGCTACAGTGATGAGAGAGTAAGTGGCAGTTGAAGATGCATATACCTGCAAGTATGAGGGACAGGTAGCCCGAGGTAGGGAATTATTTACACTTTTACTAAATAATTGCAAATTTGTTTAGCAGTTATGGGAATTTTGGGAATACTTTCAATTTGAGAAAGCTGATATTGCAATGATTTAAAAGGATTATTGTGGCATGTGCCATTAGATAATATTAGACCCTAATCGTAATCAAGTAATTGTTAAACTTGCTTATGAGAAAAATTATCTTGAAGGTAAAGGACTGATGAGAAATGTGTGGTTCAATAAAGGAAAATCACAGAATATTGCACGTTTTGTCCTTGTATTGAAATTTCATAGCCTTATCCTCTTGCCCACCACACCAAATGATTTTATATGGGCCCCAGTGATGACAGACATGCTGAGTGTTGCACGAATGGTAATGATAGATGGTTGTATTTCAAACTGAGATGAAGTGTCCATTGTGTTCCCATGGGAATTTGTTTTGTTTGGTTGTAACTAATGATCTGTGAATACAAAAGTGAGTTGAATTTGAAGGTGGTACAGGAGTGGGAAGTGTTGCAAGCTCCACTAAGGACAGAGAAAATTATAGCTAGGGAAATAGAAATACTAGATTTCCTATCTGCAAGGCTCAAATAAGACAAATGTAATCATGTGTGTCTGTGGAAAATGATCTGAAAATGTGTAAACAGTGGTGCCAGGAAAGAGATGTTCAAGCTGTCAGCCTATAGTGCAGTGCTTTTTAATACTGGAAAAGGATTGTGTCCTTGACTGTGCCAGACTAAGCCAGGCACTGGCAAATGGCACTAACCATTCAAGATATCTGTGAAGGGAGCATCCCTACCTTGCTTTCCTCCTGACACGAGTGCCCAGAAGCCCTCCTGGCACCAAGATCTCAGCAAAAGACAGTGGCTATACTGTAAGCTGCTACATGTGAAGAGGCTAGCCCTATTCTGCATCTTACAACCAACCCTGTGCTCAGTTTTAGCCTTCAGTGGTGGTCAATGGAGATAAAGGAATTAAGTTTAAGCAGAGCAGGTGGAAACCATGGTATGTGGGGCTGAAGCTTGAGAGACAAACCTCTGCCTAACAGGTTCTATCCTGTTTTATGTGAGGTATCTGGGGCAGTGGGTTGAGTTGCTCTCTGCATATGTCTTCAGTTCTCCCCGATTGTAGATCTGAGACTGCTATAGAATTAAAATCACTGGATAACACTGAGCATTTAATGTTTAGTTGACTAAAGCTGACTGTACTATGGATGTGCCACAGGGAAGAAGGAAGAAGCTGCCAAATTTGCCAGATGACTTAAGACTTTTGGAGAGTTTAGCCATTCACAAGGCTTGAATTCTCTTCAAAAATAGTAAACTGAGTGTAACATTTCTGATATGTATTAAGAACTCTGTTCTCCGTTTTCTAAAATCCTTTATTGGAAATAATCTTTTCCTTTGCGTGATGGTGCAGTGCAAAGAAAAGCCACTGTGTAGTGGAGGTGTGAGAAGGGTACCACCATGGAGTCCTGTTATGATAAATGGAGAGGAAACAACAGGAAAGCAAAGGGGAGCAGCCTCCCAACACAGAGCTGCCCTCACTGAAGCACAAGGCTCTTTAAGTCATGTTAGTTAAGCTGGGTAAGCAGAGGAGAGCAGTCGATACAGATTTTGATGTTGGAATTAATTTTTATTGATCAATACACTTAGCCTAATCACATATCTATATGCTTTCAAGGATTAACACTTCTGTGTTTAGCTTATCTGTCCCTGATTATGATCAGAGTTGAGGTAGATTATAATAATTTCCACTTTAACTTTGATTCTGCATTTTCTCAGTTAAAATGACATACCTTTTGTTGTCTCAGAAAAATGCTTTTGCGCATACCTAATGTGTGTGTGTGTGTGTGAATTCTCCCCCTCCTTTCCCAGCTGCAAAGAGCATTGGTTTGTGTAGATGCCCTAGGGAATTACATTTTAGCACATCATTCTGTTTGAAATTCCAGATTTCTTAAAGTGAACCTATAGCCTACTCTCTATTCAACTACATAAGATGCTACTTGTTTGGTGTCTTATTTTTTAGACTAGAAGGATGGAGAGCTTAAAAGAAAGATTTGCTAGTAAATAGAGCACTAAACTTGAGCATTAGGAGGTCTTTGGCACTTCCATTGTTATTTATCTGCTTGGAAACCCGGGACAAAATATTTCACTACTCTGTTTATTCCATAGGAATTTGGAGTTTCCCCACTCTATCTCATTCTACTTGTAAGCTCTTTGAGATGGCTGTTTCTTACTGTGTGTTTGTATAATGTCTACAGCATTTGACTGCCTGTGAGCAACTAAAAATGATGGCACTAGGGTGATGAGACACTGGAACAGATAGCCCAGGGAAGTTGTAGATGCCCCAACACTGGATGTGTCCAATACCAGGATGGATAGAGCTTTAAGCAACCTGGTCTAGTGGGAGGTGTCCCTGCCTATGGCAGAGGGGTTGGAACCAGATGATCTTTAAGGTCCCTTCCAACCCAAACCATTCTGTAATTCTATATTTGAGGATAATAAAGTAGAAGAGGCTTGTCTCAAGGGGTTAAACCTAAGTAGTTAAGAATAAATATTTTCTTCAGCTGAGCCTGAGATACCTGGTTTATTTCTAGAAGGAAATGTTCACTGGGCATAGTCCATGGGAATTCAACCAGAGAGGAATACAGTTGCTAAGAAAACCATGTTTTGCTGAGCTGCAGTTCATGTTAATATAATCCATAATTTCCCACTGATCCCTCAGAAAGGGTGGTTTACTAATATGCATGGTTATTGTGCATTGCTTCAGATGTCCCCACAAAGCAAACGTGATTTTGGACTCACTCTGCCTGAGCTTTGCCTTGTAAGGTAGTTCCATATCCCTCAGCTGGGACCAGGACACCTCTTCTGGAAATCCTCCCCTCCTGTTGCTGGGTGGCTGAGAGCACTGCCTTCTATAGAGGAAAGAGATTTGAGGATTGCAAGAAGGAAACAGGGCCATCTCTGCATCCAGACGGGAAAGTCTGTGAGGGATGATGGTGGCAATTTTTACATTGTTTCTTTCTGCCTTGGGAAATGGCATTTCAGGATTTGCTGGGTTGTGCTAGGTTTTTTTTCTCAGAGCCCTATGGATGCTCTGTAAACATTACTACTGCATTCTTGCACGTGGGGAGAAACTGGTAGAGGCCAGTTGATAAGTGTCTTGCTTCAATCAGATCTCAGTGATTTCCTCAAATCCAGTTGGTAAAGTCAAACTACCCTTAAATCTCCAGAGCACCCATCTAGCTCTCTGATCATGATAGGAGTACTTCAAGGAGTTAATTGCTCTGCCCTGTTTCCTTCCCCAAGATATTTCATTATAGGACACATAGAATGCAGAGGAGAGATTAACAAGTTATTGTAGATTTGATCACATGCATATTTGGACCAAACTGTTGTAACACTTTTTGTGAGCTCTGCAAATTGTGGGATTTTTTTTTAAAGTAAATGTTATTCCTTTTGAGCATATTGTGCACTTTATAGCTCTTAAATGATGCTTAAGCTCCAAATTCTGTCACTGTTTATGAAAAATAGGTTGTCTTCATTTGTAAAATCACGAGAATCTTTTAAGCCCGCTGGCTCTTGTAGTCAATGGGATATTTTTTCTTTGTCTTCCATCTGGAAGAGGATCGGCAATTCTGCCACTGGGAAATGTACCTTTAAATTGTCCTGTATCCTACTTCATTAATTGATGCATCCTGTACTAAGCTGTGACATTTTCATTTTCTAAGCTGTTTATTAATTCCAACACTGAATAATTAAAAAGGAAAAAGGCACTGAAGGCCATCACAGAAGCTGTATATACAAGAAAGCATGCAGACCATAGGGGTGGATTGCAAACATAAATGAAGAGTTACATAAAAGCCAACATAATCCAGTAGTTGTATCCTCAGTTATGCCTATATGGTGTTCTTAAATGAATGCTTCAATACTCTCATTGAATGCCTGTTTGGTGCTTTTAACTACAGAGCTTGGTGAAGAGTTATAGGCTAATGTAGCAAAGCAGCATCATTAATCTGCTTTCCACTATAGGATGAGATAAATATAGGACAGCATGTTGTTTTAAAATGATTTTTTAAATGCCATTTATGCAGATAAAGCATGCGGTGGTGTCCAACCATATTTCTGCAGGGAAATAAAATAATAACAAAGGAAAAGGGGGGAAAAAAAGGCATTTTGAGCGGCTGTAAGGAAGCAAACTGAAATTTGTGCACTGGTTGCCAAGCGCAATCGTTCTGTGTCTTTGGGAGAACAGCAAGCATTTTATACTTTCTTCTTCCCTGGTGTTTCACTTTTTGCAATGATACAAAACCACAGCAATGTATTTTCATCTTTTGGTTCTTTGTGTTGTGCCTTATCTTCTCCTCCTAGTTTTCCAAAGAAAACAGGATTCGGAAACTTTAATAGAGGAACAGATCAGAAATCTGTGAAGGTTTTCATCTGATTTGTACTGAAGTGACAGTATGTGCAGCACCGTGGCAAAAGCATGGGGTAAAATTAAGGCTATGCCGCCCTCAGGAAGTATTAAGATTTAATAGCAAGACTGAAACCTGATGTGCTGTTCCCAGCCCCATTGAGCTTTAGAGCATGGCATTTGGATGCTATTGTAAGTGCTCTTCAAAATGAGTCTCTGCTTGGTTATGCAAATTATTCTTGTATCAAGGAGCCACTATGTGCTACAAAATTAAAACTGGAAGGAAAAATAGCCGCTGTGAGATAATATGCAATAAATCCACTGAAGCTGCTGGTTCTGGTGAGGTAACTGCTTGTCCTTCTACAGGTGGAACATTTCTCTATTGAATCATTGCAGTTTTGCTCAAACATCTTGCTGCTTGAACCACCCTTGGAAGGACAGTAATGTCAAGCAGATATCAGCGCTTCCCAATAGGAGCATCCTTCTGGGAAACGGGGTTCACTGGTGTGATGGTCTGAAAAACTCAGCTGCAGCAGCTCTGTAATTGCTATTCCCTTCTGCTTTCTTTGCTGAATGCACAAAACTGCTTCTAACAAACAGATCTGAGCACAAAATCCTTGACTTGTCACCAGTGTAATACTCTGCATGCTAAGATGGGGTTTATCACTAGTTTGTCTTCATTGTTTCTTGCAATCACTATTTGATACTGAGTCTCTCATCTCATGCTATGGTGCCAAAGCCTGACACTGAGAGCAAATGCTTCTGTTTCAATTGGAGATGTTTAATTTTTCATGATCAGTGCAGTTTAGTGCCTCCCCAGGTAGGAGGCTCCGATGCTAATTAGCAAGGAAATGATTTCTGCCTTCACAGGACACATGTGCACTCTGCATTTTGATTCTATTAAACAGCTGAGCCAAGTGGGATTGGTGGTGGTTACTACCGGCTGCACCAAGCAGCCTTTTACTGCTCTTGCTGCTTGAAGAAATCACTGCTTAGTTTTCTCTCCTATCCAAAACAGCTGCAAAAGCAAGTATGTATATATTTATTTTTATGGGGAGGCTGTAAAAGGAGACAGGGTGTCCTGCTTGGAAGAGGGTAAGCATCCCATCCCAGAGAGGAGTGCCCAGTGTGAGTGATGTGAACAAAGGGCAGGCTGGCTTTGGTTCTTGTGTGTATCCTTTAGTGATGAGGAGCTTGGTCTTTGTAATATTAGATGACAATTGGCTATAGGCCTGCAGCAAAAAACATCTCAGACCTTCTATGATGTATCTGAAGGTGTTTGGACTTTTTTGTTGATTTTTTTGTCTGTTTGGGGTTTTAAATTTTATTTAGTTTTTTGCTGTTTAGTTTAAAAATGATTGCCACTTAAGATCTATTTTCTATTACTATGTTGGGTTAAGAAGAATGGTAAGGTTCATCTAATCACTTTTTTGATGAGTTTCTATGAAGGCAATTGGATAGCACAGCAGTTATTATATCCCACTTAAATACTGTTATATGAACTCTTCTGGGCATTGCTTATAGGGGATTGTTTTCATTGTGTACTTATTCTTTACATAATTTCCTAAGCTGTTGTGGTTAAAAAGTGAATGGTGAAGCTAAACAAGTCACACAGAACTCTGTTCTCTTTGATCCTGTATTGCTTGTGAGGAGGATGTTCAGCAGCAGTGGATCTTTTAGAGCGTTAATAGAGGTGTGTAAGTGGAGGATTTGGAACTATCCAATTGTGATTTTTTTTTTATATTTTTGTGTGTCTGTGTGTGCTGAAGGAGAGGTGGCTGAAATCCATGAACACACACACAAACTCCCCAATGATAAAGCAGAAGGAAAAGTTGAATGTCATGTGGATTGCACCCTTAAACACTGTAAATGGAAGAGGCTGCTGTAGAGCTTGGACCTGCCCAGGCTGCACTAGTGTTTTCCTCTGTAGGAAATTTGTTTCAGGGGAGGGGGGAGTTCAGCAAAGGAAGCAGCCATGGCAGAAACTGAATGCAGAGCTTACTTTCTAGGGCACGCGCTCGGTTGTTCTCATTCTTATTTCCCCAGCCAGAGCAGAGGGGTGGGTCCCGCAGAGAGTCCCAGTGACCTTGGTCCCCAGGGGGAATGGAGTGTAGGTTTAATTTTCAGGAAGCTGTTGACACATCTTGTCCCACAGAAGCAATGAGGAGCAAAGAGGAGATTTTTCAGCAGCAGCTTGGCTGGAATATATGAGCCCCATGATTATGCTTTGATGAGGGGCAGCATGCAGGGCTCCCTTCCTCCCTGTGCTTTGTGGCAGGCAGACTGCACAGCAGATCCCCTGAATACAGTAGGGTGTATAAGCCTTTCCATAGAGCAGCTAAGGTTTTTAGAGCTGCTGTAATTAAGAGATTCTTAGTTTGGAAAACAGAAGTTTAACCTCAAGTTAAGGGCTGGGATTGCTCACAGCAGAGATCCCTGAAACAATCCTAAAGCTGTGTCTCGATCACAGCTGGGGATGTTAGAGTCTGAAGGAATGTAGCAAATCAAGACATTAGGGCTTAAATGAGCCCCTAAAGGATTTACAGAGCTGCCAGGTTTGTATCCCCACTGGCCTTATGTGGGAGGTAGGTTTATACATGGGTAGCCCAATTTCTCTGTGCTCAAGAGGACAGGATTATGAGCGCTCAAGAAAATGTTTATTGGAAACCTGAGCATCGCATGGTTTGCTGTTGCCTGGAGCTGTGCTGGTCGGGTCTTCTTGGATCACTGTCCTCTTGAATACTGGTGCTAATTGGACTTAGCCCTCTGGTGCCTGTATGTGCTTCTCCAGGTCTTACGGGTTTTCAAACAGTGAGCTATTCTAAAACTGTCTCTTATCTCCAGCAAATTACAGGGAGCTTGTTAATGTCTTGCAATGTTTCGGATTCCTTTGCCAGAGTGGAAAACTTTTGGCAAAAAGTAGTATTTTTTGATAAATAAAACAAAGATTTTATTAAGTAATGGGAGTGTCTCTATATTTGACTTTCTGAAGCAGTACTCCTGGGTTATTTTAGTGTGAAATTGGGGATCATAACTGGGTAGTGTGAAATCAAGGTGCTGCATGTGTGTTTGAACAGGATGATACAAATTGCAGATAAGGGAAACCTCCTTCTATGTTCAGTGAAATTTTAGCATTTGCTTTCGGATTTTGTACAGGTGTATATGTTGGATGAGCTGAAGAAACAGTCCACAGTTTCTTACCCTTCACAAATTTTAACCTAATCATCTTTTTTTATTTAAAAGTTTTACATTTTTTACTAAATGAGAAAAGTCATCTGAGAGCTTGCTCATGCCAGTGAATAGCTACTGCCACTTTCTTCCAGCTGGGCAATGGTAAATGGAGCAGATCTTGCAGTTTTTTGCAAGACCGTATAGGGCTCAGTGTACTCCCTCCTGCAGCCAGACAGAGGTACCAAGGTCCTGTGTTTCACTGATGACAGAAACCAAAATTCTAGCCCTCAAGGAGAAGTCAGAAATATTATTCCCACACACCCAAAGAACTGTTAAAAAAAAACAACTAAAAACCAAAACAAACCTGGTCCAAATTATAATATTAAAAAGCAGTAAAATCTCATTTTTAAGATATACTGTGATAAGAGCAATTTTTACTGATAGGATGGTTACATGCTGAAACAAGAGTGTTTCAGAGCTCTAGGGAGCTGTTCTCTGTAGTCATGGAGGCTAGAAATTTGTTTTCTTTAAGCTTTCATTCTTATTTAATTTGATGTCTCCTGGAGCCAAATCCTTTAATCCACTAACTTAAAATTCAGCAATTTGTTGCTGCTCCTTAGGAGAAACAAATTTTGTTTTGACAAAAGTGGTCTTGTCTCATCCCCTTTGTGTTCAGTCAAAATTAGTGAACGGTGCTTGCCATGGCAAATCAGCAGGGTTTGCCAAGCCCCCAGCTCCTTCTCAGTGAGTGCTCAATAGAGTGCTGAGTCCTTATTTTGGGCTATACCTACCTCTACCCTGGTATAGGAGCAACAAAAGTAGCTTGGTGTCTGTGTTAGGTCCCTTTTAATTAGTTCCATATTTTCTATACTCAAACTACAGGGAAGAAAGTTTATTTTTGAATAAGTGTGCCTCGAGTTTTTTGTTCCAGTCAGCTGCAAATCTTCCTTTCAGAAGATCATGGACCAGCCCCACCAAGCTTTATGAGCTGTGTAGCTCCCAGACAGACTCAGGAACTATAATACTTTGAGTTGTTGGAGTACATTTTATTACTGAGATGTCTTATGCACACTGCATACTTCAGCAGACCTAAGCAGGCTGTGTCCTAGGGAGGCACTTCAGCAATAAACCTGAGCTGAATAAATTCCTGTTTCTTGTAGCTGGGGGGTTATTCATATGTCACTGAGTTCTAGTAGCTCACATGTTGAAGTTTTGCGTTTAATATTGAGATTTAATTTCCAAAGGGATTTACTAAATTAGTGCTGTTATAGATGAGGAAGCACGTAAGTAAACACAAATGAATTGATTCAAGAGAACTGAGCTGCTTGCTTGGGAGGAGTGTCAGGTCAGGATCCTGTAATGGATGTCTGGGTGTCAGGGTAAAATATTGATGATCATTTCCGTGGTTCAGGTCACTGGAGTAGATGAAATTATATCTTATAGGAGAAAATTGATTTGCATTCGTTCATGTTTGGAATGCCCAATTAAGAGCACTCTTAACAAGAGGACATGGTACTGTATCTCTTTGTAGTTTACTGTAATGCTTTTTGTGTTCAGTTTCTACAGTATTTTACATGGGATCTTTTAGAGATCTAGCAAATTACACAAGAATGAACAAACAGTGAAAAAAACTCAACCCTCATCTAGTACCTCTTTAAGTGACAAACCACCAGGAATTCAGAATGAATAACACTTCATAGCTAATACTGTCTTGTTAAAGATTTGTCCTTTTAGAACATCCTACTGCATTACATAGTGATGAACTGGAATTTGTGTTAACATGTAAGTAATTCCAATTTGTCAGCCTATATATCTTTGGCTTTTTGAGTTGAGAGGCAAAAAAAATGAGGGTCCTTTTGTGTAAATGCATAGAAAAGTAGTTAGGCTTATTTCCTTTCCAAAGCATTTAATATTTCATGCCTCTTGCCAGCCCAGCTGGGAATCTCTAAAAGCTCATCTTTACAAGAGCTGACCAAGATTATTTTTTGGCATAATTTTTTTGTTGGCTTGTTCTTTTTTTTTGATGTGGTAGGTTTTTTTTGTTTGGGGGGAGGAGGTTGTGTGTCTTTTTTTATCAGAAAATGCTGATGAATCAAATGCAAACCAGTTAAATTTAGATGAATTTTTCATTTTGTAGAATGTTCAAAAATCTTTTGAAACTGGAACAAGATGCCTGTGCATTTCCAAAATAAAAATCTGATTTTGTTTATAATTTTAGGGTTGTATTAGTATGTCCAAAAAAAGGCAAAATAAAGAAATATTTTGCTTCTATTAAAATATTCTCCCAAATACTACAGAGATTATTGTTGCTTTCTGAACATTTCAGGGTCATACTCATTTGCTGCTTAACCTATGGGGAAGAAAATGATTCCTGTCCCCAGAATTAGAAATAGCAAAGATTCAGTCCATTGAGACTCCAGCTTTGCTGTTGATCTTTACATGGCAGACAGATTGGGACCACTGTGAAGGGTGGCCTCATGAAGCTTGTGACATTATAATTATGTGATAATGATAGACAGATATGGAAACAGAAATGGCAGCTGCTGGCCCATGAAAGATCATGGAATATTTATAGTTGGAAAG
The DNA here is from genome assembly GCA_027560015.1 of Chloroceryle amazona. NCBI lineage: Eukaryota > Metazoa > Chordata > Aves > Coraciiformes > Cerylidae > Chloroceryle > Chloroceryle amazona. The sequence goes on from JANHFX010022195.1 coordinate 45,363, forward strand.
GACCTCCTAGATAAGAGTCCAATCAAAAAAACCACCACCAAAAAACCCCAAAACAACAAAAAAACCCCACTACCTAAATACCTCAATCAAACATGACTTCAAAATAACCCCCTACATGCCTGCCACTAGAGCATGTCCTGAAGCACCAGGTCTATCCATTACTCCTTGAAATGAAACAACCATTTGTGTTTTTCAACAGCTCAAACCCACCTCGACGCTGTATATTTTCTGGTTTTCCATGGCTTTGGCAGTGTGATGAGCAGGAGGAGATGCTGTCGTAGGAACATGCAGCATGGGTCCCCTGCGGTACAAGGGAAGCACACGCAGACCTGTCCTGACAGGGTGGCTGCAAGCGGTCTTGTGAGTACAGGTTGGAAAACTTGATGCAGGATCCAGCTTAATGAAAGTGGTCGTGTGGACAGTATTGGAAACCAGATCCCTTTCTCATCACCAGCTGGTTCAGGCTGGCTTCCCATGATGCCAGCACCCCCAGCATCAGTCCTGTCAGCCTGCTATTAAATAGGAGAGATATTTTAGGGCCAGTGATGTTCCCCTTGTACCCTCAGTGTTTGCTGGAGAGCTTCAGCTTTGTCATTTTGCTATCAGTGGCTCATTTCAGCTACAGCACGTGGTATTGGCTAGAATTGATTAACATTTCCATAGGTTTTTTTTCTTAGTGTAGAGCTGGCTGTCATTATGCCTGCTTGACAGTTGGTAGTTTGCAACCAGGAAAGGTAACAGGTCTTGGACTTAATCACAGAGGTGGCAGCAGTTGTTCTGCTAACATGCCAGGGTGGTACCGAGGGGTCCATGAGAGTCCACTGCCCCTGCCCTGGGGGTCTTGGGAGATGTGCAGGATAAGGAGTGGGGAATGAAGACACGTCTCTACCCTTGTAAAGCTGACATCAGAGCAGCTTCTTGAAAAAGCAAACAAAATATCCTTTGAACATTGGTCTTATTCTAGCAACTTAGCACTCAGATTCATTTGAATAATTGAAGTTTTTGAGCTCCTGGAATGAAGCAATGATCTAGTGATGCAGTTGGTGGTCTGATATCGACAAGACTTGCTGCAATATTTGCTAGATTTTTTTTTCTTAAATTTTTCCTTTATTTACATAGGCAACTCCTTAAGGCAACTCTAGCAGCAAAATGCAACATGTAAGGTATGTAGTAACTTAATGCCACACATAGACATCCATCTAGCCTTGAGTAAAACAGGTGATGACTTCTTGACTTATAGCTATACAGGAAAAGAAAATGCTTTTGCTTTCCAGGAATGAGGGTGTTGGTGGCTCTTGGACAGGAAGCAGCACCAAGTGCCAGCCTGGATGTGCTGCTTGGCGGAGGCCAGTGTGGTGTTGTGGCATTAGCCTCTTGCAGGAGCTGGGCTTTGATCTGAATGGCCCTGCCACAGCAGCTGCTCTGCTGCAGGGGCCACCTCAGGCATCAGTGAATGTCAGCCCTCTTGTTCAAGCGTTTCCTCTCCTGCTGCATGAGAGATTAGGGAAGGGGTGGAGGAGAGCAACAGGATGAAGACATGTGTGAAGAGGGACCGTGTTGCCTACCCCATGTGGGACAACCCTGGGAAAAGCTGGAGTCTCTGTGTTATCACACTTGAGTAAAAGCTGGCTCATGCAGCAAGGTGGTCACAAGGGGAACAGAAAGATAACAATTTTGCTTGCTTTTGCTTCATCCTGATTATTCAGGATGACTTGAAGAATTTTAGTTTTCTGCTTAATTTCTTTATTTAAAAAATATTGTAAATGTCTTGGCCTTTCTCTTCTTTGGAATCTCTCAGAGGACGTAGATATGAATAGCTAAGGTATTTTGCAGTTAAATAACGTGCAAGTTTTGCTATAGTTACCCAGTATTATTTGTCAGACTTAGATGAATTATGCCACATTATGTTTGTCTCTTCTTCCTATAGGGTGTTGTAGTACCATTAATAACATGTTCAAACTCTGTCTGCTGTATGAGTGGGCAGTAATGGAAGTCCTGTAATGAGTCTGAACTGGGTGGCAACCAGGGAATCAGCAAACAGTGCCTCTGTTAAAGGTTCTGTAAATTTATCTGGGAAGCATCTTAGCAGGGGAATGGGGTAGCTGCATATTTACTGAAACTGGCCTTGGATTTGGGGACGTTTAGAGGTCATGGTAAGATCCAAATTCATTCACATCAGTCATTCAAAATGTACTTGCTTCCGATACTGCATGTTCTCCTTATACTGCCTTTGGAGAGCAGATAGAGGGATAAATTAGCCTGAGGTGATGCCCACAAATTTCTTAGACCACTTATTTTGTACAGGTGTCTGTGTGGTTTGTGTGCATGAATGCATAATCCATCCACTTGCAGAGCCAGTCAGCCAGCTATTCTTCTCTGGAAAAGGCAGAAGCTAAAATCTGCTGTGGATTTATGCCTTGCTGGTTCTTTTTTGTCTGACTGACTACTATGTAGGTTAATACATTATACATTCCCATGTATTATAAATATGTCTATTAAAAAGGCTATAGGAGGTAATAACCACTGATAAGATTACAGAACAGTTTTCCTTAGTTTCCTGTATTGAGATGGCCATAACTTTTTGAAACATCTGCCTTTCTGGGCGGAATATCCCAAACATGGCTTATGTCCAAAAATGACAATCTGATTTTAGAAGTTTTACAGATCCACTTCAGCAATATTTTTGAGAGAAAGTGGAAAAGTGATTGTATTTAAAGTAATTTTTGAAATGCTTCCTTAGGAAGGTGGGGTTCGTATGAAACTTCAAACCTGCTGGACTGACAGTTCTTGTACGGAAGGGGGTTCAGTGTGCTGCCCATTTTGGGGAAGTTAGATTAATGATCATTTGAAAACCAGCTGATGTTTGTACACAGTACAAACCCCCTAAGCCCTGCTGTCAATCTCCGTATGAATTGGGCATGCATGCAAAGTCAGTCACTTTTATAATTAGCCACCTGATCCAGTGCACTGCTCTGAGCTGTCCGAAAGCTTTCCAAGTGTTGCAAGGAATGCAAGGTCATGGCAAACAGACCTTCCTCTTGTAGCAGCACGAGCCCTTCTGTGCCCTCTTGGCTGGAGGGGATCGATGTCCTCAAAGTAAATAAACTCAGCTACATACAAGGAGTTCAGAGGAGCCTTTGAAAATTGGAGCCTGCTTGTCCAGTGGGGATGTCAGAGCCCCGGATACTTCCTGTAGAAAAATCTCCAAGCAGATGTGCTCCACTCGCCCCACTTTACCCCCCCAGCCTGCTGACGCTGCAGGCACTTGCACGGATTCATGTAGCCCCACTGCAGGGAAACTCTATTAAAGTTGCATAGTGGAGCACTCAAAGCCAAATACGTGTCAAGAATAAGGTTAAAGATGCAGTTTTACTCCCCCCATTCTTTTCCCACCCTGTATTCATTCTGTTACTTTGCCGTTGCATCACTGCAGTGCTTTTTCTTTTCCTGGGTAAAGCACGATTAGGTTGGAGGAAGAGAGCCCAGGGGAAGGAGAGATGCCTCTCGTGCGAGTAGGTGCTGTGAAAGAAGCTGTGTTGTCCCTGAGGACTGCCCTCGGGATGGATGTGGACTGGTGCCATTTGCTTAGTAGTGTGGTGGGGAGCTGAGTGCTCCCAGTTGTTTTTAAAGAGGAGGGAGCAGGTGGAGCTGCTACATCTCCCAGAGAGGGAAGAGTTTAGTCTGAAAGTCTGAGGACAAGATGCTTCAGTGTGAGGCAGGATGGGTTCTGGTGTGGTTGGAAGGTAGCCAGCATGTCTCTTCCTGACCAGTTGCAGCTGTGTCACCTCTGCCCCATCCCCAGAGCTGGTGTGTGTGTCCTGTCCCTGGGCCAAGAGACATACCTATGCACACTGTGATGATTCTGCAGACTATAATGCATAAATAGATCTTGGAAGCTAGCACAGAGGCCTTATGGTTGGACTCACTGTGTTAATGACCACTGAGAAGACAACAGCGTCTACCACCTCTTTTCCTTACGGCCATCTGAATGGACACCTTTGGAGAGCTCAGGGCAGATTTTCCCCTGACTGACCCAAGGTCTTGTGGTATGTGCTTCCTCCAGGGGCAAGTTTTTCTGCCACTTACTTCCCCAGGACACTTGTTTCCTGGTAGAAATATGAGAGGACTGGACCTTTCCTTAGCTGCTACTGCAGATATGCTGGTGTGTTCCCACCACAGCAAGTCCCGTGGGTAGAAGAGCTGCATTAGTGGGTCAGCATGCTAATAAGGTATAAGGTAATAAGCAATAAGCTACTAAGTCCCTCAGGAGATTCCAGAGTAGCTTATGAACAGTTAACCTGAAGATCTCTGCGTCCCATTTGGTGAGTTTTAAACCTGCCTTCTGCCTCTCCTGACACTTGGTGCATCGGTGCACCAGCTGTCTTTCTCCTGACCATTCATCATTTGGCAGCAAGCTCCAGGGAGCCATGTGCAACCCGAGGACTTGCTCCTAGAGTAACACAGGTCACATCAGCTTTGGTTCTTCTCTTCTCATGGTGTGTGTGCTGGCTTTCTGGGCCAAATGAGGGAATTTACTGCAGGGAAACACTCAGGTGCAGGTGGTTGCTAACAATATTGAGCTCTTTAAGCAGTGCCTGATGGTTTTTTGTGCTGATGCCAACACTTGTATAGCTAAAAACAATGGAAAGTTAAGCTGCAGACATTTTTTCAGAGGCTGTTTCCTATCATACAGATCCCATCTCTGTATGGGATACTCAATACTGGCTCTAGTGGAACTTTCCTTCTGTATCAGATACACATTGCATTTCCTGTAGGAAACCAGAGAAGAGGCATGGCTTACTTTTAATGAGGCCAGTTAGCCTGAAGCAATCCACCTGACTGCAGAAACAAGTTCAGTGTGATACTACTTTTGCTTCTTCCAAATATTTGGTGTAAAAGTGAAGCATCTAGTGAGGCTATAGACAGCAGTTGGTTGTGGTCTCTGGGTGTATAAACCACAGAGTAGCAAAAATAGATGCTTTTTGCTTTTCTTTGAAGAATTTATATCCTTGTTTTAAAAATAACATAAAAAACTGAAGAAGGTGCAGGAAGGAACCGTGGAAATAAGGGGAAGAAAATACAGTGACAGGCATTGAACACCTCAGAGAAAGCCTGGGAGGTGACTTGATGTCATATATAAACTTGGCCATAAAGGGTAGTGACAGTAAAGGACTAGCAAAGAAAGGATTGTCAAGGACTAATAGTTGAAAGCTGCTATCATTGAAATTCGAACTGGAAGTACGTCACCACTTCTGTGGCTCAGTAAAGGGGCTAATGAATGAAATTTAATAACTCGTGATGTACAGAGGTCAGAACAGATAATTGGTTCATTCCTTTGGGTTTAAGTTCTGTGAATCCAAGAACTGATGTACCTTCTACAGTTTCATCAGGGATAAAACATGTACTAACTAGCAGATGCAGTTCCTCAACTCTGAACCAATTTGAAATATGTTCTACAGTCTTGAATGCATTTTTATAGTATTAGTAGAGGGGCATTTTGCTTCGCTTTTTTGTAATGTCATTCTGAGATCAATTATTTCTGAATTATTACTGTGTGCAATTTGGCAAGTATGTGTGATTTTAAATTTAAGAAAATAATTGGAAATATTATGGATGAAGAATCCATTAAAAACCTAATACTTCTGAACTGAACAGTATTTTCATCCTTTGAGAAATTAAAGAAATTATTTTGCTTTCAGACTGATATAAATTAGGAACAATTAAATTGAAGTCAACAGAGTGACATTTGTCAGATTGGATGTAAACGAGTTTAAACGAGTTTATATTGCAGTCTGCCAACAAGGAACCTTGTAAAATGTGCTCCTTATGGGTTTTCTGGTTTCAGCTGTGTAATAAGACTGCTTAAATTATTCAGGTTGTATAAATTAGTTGATAAAGTTGAATCTTTTTTCTGTCAGTGAAGAAACTGCAGACTGGAAATGAAGTATTTTCAGCCACTGGGTCTTTGTGGAGCTCACTTTCACTGTCTGTATTTTGCTGCCTGGGGGCAAGTAGCCAGTAGGTCATGTGCATGAAGTGTTATTATCCCACCTTGAGTGAGGCACTCGCGTCTTGCAAGCAGGATGGATGTGTATATATATATATGTATATTGTGAATGGAGGTCATTTCAAGCCCTGATAGGGAGCAGGGTCCTTTAGGTCATTGCATATGAGGCCCATAGGGTCATCTCTGACTGTCCCTGCAGTCATTTGGTTCCTGGACTCGGCCAGAACCGCCTGCCTGTCCTTGTTTTCCTCCATCCTCAGCAAAGCCAGCTTATACCCTCTGGAGCTCACCCTGCAGTATCCCAACGTGTAGAGTCATGGTCACACTGGAGCATGAACTCTGCCTGTCCTTTGCTATGCAACCTACCCATCCTCAGTGCCTAAGCTCATGCATGGGGGGTTCCCATCATGAGAAAGCAAAACACAGGAGTTTCCTTGTGAATGGCCTTTTTCTTATGTGACTATATTAATGTGTGTGCATATATTCATATGCACACATAGGTACTGATAAGGAGTAACCAAAGTCTGGGGAGGAAGCATCTCTTCTGCAGGGTTCTTTTCTTTGAATTTTCACCCTGTGTGAGGTGGAGGAAAAGTGTGGGAAGAACATGCAATCATCAGTATGTACTTAATGAATTAGCATTGCCTGGTGTGTTTGAAGTAGCGTATTGATAAAAATGAGGTTTTAATTGTTTGGAATGGTTTACACTGAAGCACTGCTCTACATGTTCCCCTTGTGTTAGCATCTATCAAGCTGTTCTTAGAATAGCCTTGGAACATCTGAATTTAATTACTGTTAACATTAGCAATATTTAGCCCCATTTGAGGGAGGAAAAAACCCCAAACTTTTGGGAGCAGAGATAGCTTGTATAGATAGCAGCATTGAGAAGTTTGTTAGCTGGACTGTAGTAATTAAGCTTATTTCCATAGCAACATTATCATTTCAGCTTCAGAATTTTGAGATTTTTGCGTGCCCAGTAATTAGAACTAATATCCTAATTTTAGCAGAGATATCACATTTGTATTTGTCAAGTCTTGTAACTAAGCACACAGACTGGAGACTGAAATCATGTTCATAATGTTCCATTTTCCTTTATTTCCTCTTTCCTGGATCACTTCATAATGCTAAAACTAGTTAAAAGAAATCACTGCAGTCTGCTTTCAGGCTACATAAGTTCAGTTTTACCTTTAGGGAGAATGGATGTGTAAATAGAGATATACATATATCTATTTTTATGTATAATGTTTATAATATGATATAATATGCTTATAAACATATTATACACACAGGAGTCCCCAAACACTGTCAGATAGCACCCAGTGGCTGAGGAGAAAGGGTGCCCTGCCCCTCATCTCTTTACTGCAGTTTCTGTAGGGCTGAGGTCTGTGATCTTTTCCAGGGCAGACCAACAGCCACCTTTTTAATAACACAACAGAGGGACTATAGGAAAGCTGTAGCACCAGACTGCTGTATTTCCACTGAATGCAGTGCAATGACTCCAGTTTAGCTTCATATGACCACCCTCTGCCTATTTCTTAGAACCAGCCTGGCCTTATATACTGTTTCATAAATGTATATACTTGCTTACATTCTGAATTAAAACATACACTTTTCTCCTCACTGATGCTCTCTGTGAAAAGGGTAATGCAAACCCAAGAAGCCTCAGTAGGAGAACTCGGCTTTATGTGGATTTGTGTCCTCCATTCCCTAGTCTCTCTCAGCTCCCACAGCATGCTGCGCTTAATCTGGGTACCCAGCCTGATGGGCAAATGTCAGTCCAGGCTGTGGATGATTTGTTAGGCATGCAGGGATAGCCAGTTGCCTCCCAGGATGGGCAAAATACTCCCCTCTATCTTTTTGTACCAGCCTCTAAATTTTAACATAATTTTTCAGGACTTCCATTTCTGAGACCTCTATCTTCCCTGTCCCCTGCTGTCAAATTTGCTTAAAACTGACCAACAGGTCTAAAGGCTATTAAGGAAGGATTGTCAAATATATATATGATGTGATCATGTAAGCCTCAATTTCCTTAGAAGTCAAGCTCAAAATCAAGTCTGCAATGTTTTCACAATATATCCCTGTGCAGAGATCATAAGACCCATTAGATCATCTGTGTACTGGGTCAGCAAGGTTTGGGTTTTTCTTGTAAAGATTTTTTTTTTCCTCCTTATATATTAATTTTGTGGTTTCAGTTCACCCTTTAAAATAAGGGTAACATTGGAAATACAACACTTCTGAACGACACAGAAGGTTCAGCATATGCAGTGAATATATAGTGGAAAATAGCATCAGAAGAGTTGTTGCTGTTGCTAATGAGTTCTGAAGGTAAGAGAACAGTTAATGTATTCATAACAGACTTATACTTCAAGATTTGTAAATAATTTATGGCTTTCCGTGAGTAGGAAACCAACTACCATAAAGCTTGGACCCCAAATAGAAAGTAATTTTGTAGCAGAAAAGTACTTTGGATTTTGCAGATGCAGCAATTCAACTGTAATCCCCCTGGCATGGAAAAAAAAATTAGTAGATTTACCATAGAATATCCAGGGACTTATAATTTAGTCTTTGTGGCCTCCTGGGGTTCTATCACAATTTGGCATCTACTTCTCCCTAAGGAAAATGAAACTCCTTGCTTTATGACCAGTATTTTGCTAACTTGTGTTTATCCACAAAAATTCTATTATAAATCTAAATTAAAAGCAGTTGAAGTATCCTGTTGGCATATGAACCTCTCACTGGTGATGGATTTGTGTGTAAATTGGCAGATAGTAACTGTTCTTAGGAAATACTAATGAAACAGGCAGACATACTTTGCATGTGAATCATGGTGGCCTTTGGGAGTCTGGAACACCCGATTTCTTTTACCATGGATTTAAATGACTGAACTACTGTTTAAGTATGAAAATTTTAGTACAAGTGCTATTTTGTAAGATTACAAATAAAAAGCACAATGACTGCTCAACAATAGGCAATTGCAAAGGGGACAGCTTACAGACTGGATCTAGAAGAACTGCCTTCGTTCCAAGTTAAACTGTTCTTACAAAGGTAAAATAAAGTTGTGAACAATGCACTGCTGTAACAGACTTATTCCAAGGTCTCGGTGATGACCACAGCCTTTCTAGTTAGAGTGAAGCAGCACCGCTCATACTCCACAGTAATAAACAGACTGGAATCTTCATCCTGTTGCGTTGGCTCAAACTGGACAATTTTACCTCTAGAAAGGGAGGTAGAGAGAGGAAGGTCATGGCGGTGAAGGCAAGAAGTGCTGGTTGCCTTTTCCACCGCTGGTAAGCTTGTGTGAGGACAGAGCAGCTCTCCAGTAGATTCAACCAGACTGTCTTCACCAAGAAGTATTCCTGCCAAAAGCATGGGAGCCATGCTTTTTAAGAGGTGGGGGGTTTGAAGCCCCTTGCTATTAGCTAATCTATGATCTCTTTCTTTAAAACTTATTTTGGGCTTTTGGATGCATATTTTGTACACACATTCTGAATACTGTATCTATCTACAGCTGCTGTGAAACTGGGGAACGTTATTAAAACTCTTCAGTTGCATGAAAAGTTAATTCCTACTGTCTCATTATTGTTCTCAATTTTAGTAGGCTATAGAGAGGCTGCCTAATTTTTCTTTTATTCCTTTGAGTTTTTATTATAATCCTTTGGGTTTGGAGGATGTTGGCTGAGTTAACAGTTGGAGGTACATTTTCATGCGGTGTGATTTGCAGAGAGGGGATCAGTATAGAGGACAGACAAGGATATTTCTTTCCACTGACCTCATGTTTTGCTGAGGCTATTATTTATGGGGGGTGTGGTAGAAAAAGCAAAATGAATCCTGTGGATTTATTCAGTTCTCTCTTCAGTGAAAACCTGAGATCAATAAGAGGTGTCTATCACTGCCTATAAGCATAATTCGCAACTCTCAATTTCAGAAAGATTTTATACAGTTGACAAATTATGCTTTCAGCTATTGCAAAGAGTGGGTCAAAATGTGCTGTTTTACCTATGACACATAATACTTTTTTGCCTTGATGATTAAGATAAATCACCTTGGCTATCTGACCCTGATAACTACGCATTAGGACTGATATTTAGGTACAAATTGGTGGGTGTCTGGTCTGCTGCATACAGCTGAGGAGGCCCTAACACATGGGCATGTCTTTTGGCTTCTCTTCATGTAGTTCTTAGACCACATGCATGAAAAAGAGAATTGTGGGAGGGTTTTTAAAGGCTGCAGTATATCGTGGGATTTATTGCAAGAAATAGCGAGAACTGGAAACTCAGTGCCCTATCATATTTTGTCTGATAAAGGGATTTGTATGGCCTTCTGCTGGAAAAGACAAGATGAGTGGAGTAGTGTTTCTGACTTAATGGATAGTGTGTAGTAGTAAATATGAAAAGGACAGCAGCATATAGTGACTTTATTTTAGCTCTTACTGTAAACTTTTTACGTAGCACATCATAATCTGTATTGCGGAATCAAACAACGTCTTCCCCCCTCCCCCAAGAAAGCTTCCTGTTAACTGGTGGAGAATGTAGGGATTGCTTTTGCTAAATATGTTATGTTTGAGACATTTTTCCCATTCTCTCTGCACTGTGACCCAGTGGACTGACCAATTAAGTTCTCCTGTTAGGTAGGAAAGGTGAAGCACTGATAGCAAATGGATCTGGCCTGAAACTGTGGAACTGATTGGAACTGTGAAAGGAATTTGGTGATTTAATGGAAGACTGGCCAGCATTTGTCCATTTAATGGCCAGCATTACCTGCTGGTGCCAAGAATAGGAGGGGGAACCCTTGGACCATAGTTTGAAGAGATCAGGCTGTGTTAAGATGGCTATCACCCACACAGAGAGAGAAGCTACCCAGGAGGCCCACAAACTGGGGGCGACTTAGTAGGTGTGGATTCATGTGAAAGCTTTACTTTGACTTTCCCCCCCCCCCCCAAAAAAAAATCTTGGGTAGATCCTTTCACTTTGAAAGGTTGTCCAGCATTGCTGTAAGGGAACGTATCACTACATAGGACCAAGTCTGCTCCCATGTAACCACGCAGCAAGCAGAGGGTTTGCAAACATCTCAGAGGCACCAACAGTACATGCTGGTTGTCTGGCCCTTACAAAGGGAAACTCATTGAGACCTGCTGGAAGAGTGATAGCAAGAAAACTTGGTACCTGCTAAAGATAGGGATGTGATCTGATAGGGGATATTTAAACTTCATAGCATGTGGGAACTGTGTTAGTCTTAAATACTGTCCTTCTGGTCACACAAATTAAGAGTGTGCTGATGCTTACTGTCATTGATAACTTATGTGATTCTGTTTCAGTTTCTAGCACCTTATTCACAGCACTATCTGGTAGCTCTTTCATTGCAGTTCATTGCTATGGTATTGACTCATTGTCCATGATAAAGTGAAAGTGAAATAAGTTGAAATATTTGTTCAGGGTTTTTCATGCTCTGGTCTCTCAATGCTTGACATGACCATGACCCACTTCAGACACCACTGCAATACAGACACTGAGCAAATGTGTAATGATGTGCAGGGGCACCTGGCAGGGTTGAGGCTGCAAGTGAAAAACTTGCAGTTTGAAAGTGTGAAATTTCAGGAAACCTTTATTTAGGCAGTATGTCTAACTCTGTTAGCATGTTTATGGTAGGTGAGCATCTCATACCACTCCTGAAAAGCTGAGGAAAGCATTTTCAGACCAAAATACTACTTAACCAAATGACCACACACAATGGTCTTTCAGATAGCTTGACCGGTTTAGTTTCTAAACTATTCAACAAAATAGTTGGACTAATCTGGGAAAAGTAGGCTAAAGGACAAGGAGGCTTGTCTTCAGCCTATTAGAAAATCATGTTCAATATTGGCAACAAATGTTACAAGTAAAACTGGTCACAGCCAGAGCAATCACACTGATATTTTATACAATCTGTAATGGTGGTGGGAAGGAACATCTACTGCCCAGTTCTGCTTAAAAAAGATCAACATTGCTATGAAATGGTTTTGGAATATTTTTATAAAAAGCAGCACTGCTTAGTAAAATCAGTTCAATCATTTAGAGGAAGTAAAGTGCAGACAAGCTAATCCAGATCCTTCTAATCATTGACGAAATGAACATGGAGGAAATAAATGATGCATTCCTGGATTTACAACTGAAAGTTATTTTGTTAGAATCACAGTTTCTTGAACTGGGTTGTTTCTGATTATTCCAGTGGGATAATATTTTTTTCAGATGACAGATAGAAAGATACATTAAAATGAATATGTTATTTGAGAAAGTAACTACCTAGAAGTGATTTTCTTCTATTTTACCAAACATATGTAATTGATTATGGGCTTTGTAGATTACCTTTTCTTTCTCCTTGCATTAGTTGCACAGGTGGAACTTATCCCTGTTGATAAGTGTTCTCTTTGATCCAATAAATGTTTACTTTCAAATAATGAAGACTAGAGAGTTTACAGAAGTTAAGTTTGCCTTTTCAGACTTAAATCACAATATTGGTTGGATTAATAGTGTATCCACATACCAGAATTCACATATTTTCCAATAAAAATACATGAAGTCATGTTGACAAAGCAGGCTGCTGGGAAACTGTATTTTGCATGAAAAAAAAATGGTAAAGTCGAGGTGATAATGTGTGGAGTGTGGTTTGTGTGTTGATTTTTTTGTTTGGTTGGGTTTTTATTTTGCTATTTTGTCTGCCTTTTTTTTTCCTGTTCTGTTAGGTGGGTTTTGCAGAGGCTGAACCCAATATGAGAAGGGATGTGCATAGGGGACCAGAGCAACAAGTTGGCTTTGGTAGTCAGATCATGAAGGTCCCATGAATTTTAGATGCTTTCAGACTTCAGCCATGCAGTGAAAGGTGGAGGGGAAACGAAAATAGATGAATGTTACCAGACCGGCCATTAGATTCAGAGGATTCACACTGAATTAATTTGAAGTCTGTGCACTGATCAGTCCTCAGTTTAGATGACTGGGACTGTGTTGTAAATAGCAGTAAAAACTGCTGAGCACATTGTGCAACCTTTCCTTGGAATGGCAGCATCAATCACTTCATGATTAACGTGCTCACAGGTACTCTTTTCATCTTCTGCCATAGTACCTCTTTCAGAAAAAGAATGGATTAACAGCTAAGCTTTCAAGGAAAAAGTCTTCTCTAAAGGAGACTATATAAAAGTCCATAGAACAGCATAATTTCTCACATGTCACTTGGAATAATGAAGCACAGAGAGATACCCCCCTCATCCCACAGAATCAATAGGTTTTTTAATATAAATGGAAATATGTAACTGAGAGATGATGATTTGTTCATTGAATATCTGTAACCAAATTACATAGTAACTTTAATTTATAAATGCTTTTTATTTTTTCTGGATGGGGAGAGATCAGTATAATCACATTACACATTTCTGATTTTCACAGCCAAAAATCTCATTCTTCTGGCATATCAGTCAGACACTTGCCTCCTCTCGTCCATGTCTTGAGTACGAATAGTTATCTGGGAAGATTCAGGAGCACTCTGTAGCAAAGGAATCCAACTGCAAGTTACAAGATAAAGCAAAGAGAGAAAACTTTACTTGCATACTAAAAGATAACTTTCTATTTAAGTTTGTGGAACAGCCTCTTGATGTAATGAATATACATCAGTGCTTGTACTCTAAACAGGTGAGTAAAGAATAGTGTATATGATAAACAGCAGTGCAAGGCGTGGATTACTTACTGTACTCATAGAATATTTTATTAGTAATATTGGTTTTCCTCAGTACTGTCCTAGGAGAGGTTATAGAATAACTTCCATGGCCACTAGAATTTCCACAGGATGTGAATATTTCTTATCAAAGTAATTCTGAGAAATAGGAAAGTGTTACCTATGCTCTCTCTAGCACACAGCACTTCATCTGGCAACAGGTCACTATCCCAAAGATTGCATCCTTTAAGGTTTTGGAGTCTGTAACCCTCTGAGCTGAAAAGTAATTTTTACTTGACTTCTAATATCCAGGATTTCATCTTGTTGTGAAAAGTGCTGCACCCACCTTTGAAAGTTGCTCACAATGTGTTTCAGTTTTCATAGCACTGCAGAACCCCAGAGCTTGTGCTAAATTGCAAGCAGCAGCTCGGGCAGTAAAATGAATAAAGTTTGGACTAGGTGATCCTTGAGGTTCTTTCCAACCTGGCATTCTGATTCTATGAGTAGGAAATCTTTGATGAAGTAGCTCAAAAGTAATCTAGACTGGTGCTTGTGTGGAAAAAAAAAAACCTGAATTTTTAATAGATACTCTGTAACTCAACTCCCTTATTAGCCTGGAGAGAATTTTTTTTTTCCACATTTTGCTGTCTTTTCAAGGCTTCTAATGAACAGAAAGCAAGAGCCTTCCTCAAGGAGCATCTTCAGCACAAATCAAGTAGTAAGTAATTAGGCTTTCAAGGTCCAATTTTGCACCCAGCTACTTGATTTCGGATAGTCTACCAGATGCCTCCAGAAATTACACTCACTTGTAACTGGAAAGTAGTGTGTGATACCCAGTTTATGCAGAGTTCTGTACTCTGTTCTTGGACTTGGGACAGTAATCCATATTTCACTGCTAGCTTTCTGTGTCCTCTATTCTTTGTTGGTTGTACAAACTGAACAGGAGATTGCAAAATGAAAATATTTTCTAAACAGCTGATCTAACTGGTGTTCTTCTCCTCCTTTAGTCAGCCTAGTTTTTTTCATATCAGTCATTTCCAGAGAAACAAAAAGCTGTATTGAAGATGAAACTAGGTGTATGTTATAAACCATCTTCTAATCTCACTACTGATTTCCCATCAGGGGAGTCTAATCTTTCTGGAAGTCTGTGCTGAATCTTTTTCGGTGAATAAGGGATTTCTGAGAATGTTATGGAAAGAAACTTGGGTAAAATGGTGAAAGTTCACCAAATTTCATAGGAAGAAAGTCTCACTTTGGCATCTTTGTTTTACTTCTGAAAGAGCTGGAGTAGACATTCCACATGAGCTTTGCTTCACCTGTCTTTGGGGACTTCCTTTGAGCTATGAGTGTTTTGTTGGAAATAATAGGTCACTTGCAGGGACGTATGATACTCATCACCTGAAATGCAGAAGGGAAATAATTATTTGAAACTAGTCTGTAAAGGTTTGTCCTACTTTGTGACTGACATTTTATGCAAATTATTTAGCACAATTATGTATTAATTAGAAGCTTTATCATATTCATTATCTTCTTGACAGCATATTCTGAGCAATACAGAAAGGGGGCTAACTTAGCAAATTGGCTGTGAACTAAAAGTTGCCAACATCGCTGAGTTGTTGGTAGGTGTTGGAATCATTCAGTTCCTTATGGGAAAGGGATGTCCTTGTTGATGAAATATGCCAAAACTCCTGGTACAGGTGAGAAGGATGTGATAGGCTTGAAGCCTATTCTCTAGTTAGGAGTAAGGGTTGTACCTTACTGGGGTGCATCTTATCATTTTTCCTATCTGACTGCTTCTTTCTAGCCATGATCTGACATGGAGACAGGTAAAGAAATGATGTGTGGCTCATCAGCAACCCCAGTGAATGGCTGTCATCTTTCGTTGCTCAGCTGCCTGTACGCAGGTTCCGTTTGAGGGTGGGTATAATACAGCAGAGTTGTTTAGTGTAGCTTAATGCAGCCTAAGCCTTGTACCACATTTGGGATGCACTCTGGATGGGTGGAGAAGTACAAGGGCAAAAAAATTCCTGGTTTGTTGGGTCCACAAACTAGTAATTAATGGGTTGCATTCTACCTGCAGTCCAGATGAATTATGGCATGAGTTCCCCAGGCGTCTGTGTGGGAACACATCCTGCTTAATACTTTTATCAATGGAGAATGAGATATGATATGCTCCCATCAACTCAGTGGATGACACAAAACTGGGGGCAACTAGGTGATATGCTAGAGAGCAGGGCTGTCATCTAGAAGGACCTGAACAGGCTGGAGAAATGGATCAGCAGGAACCTTGTGAAATAACTGAGGACAAATGCAAACTGCAGTGCTGGCAATGGACTGATCCTCTGCATCAGGTTTAGTGGGCAGTAAAATAGACATGAAGCAACAGAGTGCCAAGGCAGCAGTGTGCCCTGGCAGCAGCAGTGTCTTGGGTTCTATTATGAGAAGCAAAGCCAGTAGACAGAGGGAAGGGATAATCCCCTCTACTCAGCACTTGCTAGACTGTATCTAGTTACACTGCATCCAGTTTTGAGCCTTCTAATACTGCAAAGACATGAACAGATTTCTGATGTTTGAGGGAGGCCCCTGAGATGGTGAAGGTTAGAGTTTCTCATGTGAGGAGAAGATAATGGAACTGAGTTTGTTTAGCCTGGAGTAGAGGAGGCTCTGCAGGACACACCCAAACACATCCACACCAGACAGAAACCCTCAGTGCCTACAAGGTCATTGAGCTGGGCTCTTCATGGTGGTCCATGGCAGGTGGACAAGAGGCAGTGGGTGTAAGGTAAAACAAGAGAAGTTCAGACTGGATATAAGGAGAACAGGAGACTGTCCCATGAGGATGGTGAAGCCTGTGCAGTCTGTCTTTGGAGGTTTTCAGGACAAGACTCTGAGCGACCTGACTTTAGTGTTAACTTTGGACTAGAGACTTCCTGGACTTCCCTCCATCCTGAAAGGGTCAATAATTCTATGACAATTGGCCTTTAAGTGAGCCACAAAAATGCTGAAGGTAAGATCCTTGCAGAAAAGGAAAGGAAGTGCTTGCAATAAAGCAAGACACTTTTTACGCCTGCTATTTTTTTTGGTGGTTTTGTAAAATTCAAATTATAGATGAGGCTTTGCACATTTAGGAGGAGATGATTGCCTTCCAGTTTTGATAATTACTTTATATACCAATTCTTCCAGTCATTAGACATAAATTGCAGAACTTTGCAAACAAATGATCTGATTTATTGTCTGACCTGACTAGTAATGAAGGATTTTGACAGTATCTGGGCTAATTCCCTGCTGTGTAAGCATATGTAACTGCTTTGAAGTGAATGACACTACACGCAATTGTACTAGTGGCAGATTTGGCCCATTTAAAATACAACAAATAGGTTTTGTGCTTGTAAATTATTTAAATGCTCAAGCAAGGACTTGCTGATGAGCAATTATAAGAAAATCCTTCTTCTGACACAAGAAATGTCAGATTCACCTCAAAAACCAAATGAATCTGATCTTCAAAGCTAAAAATGTTGAACTGAAAGGCCATCTATTATAGGAACAACACTCAAATAGATGCCCAGTCCTTCATCAATTCCAGAGCTGTTGAAACATCTCCTCTGAGCCTGTCATCTAGAATTTGGGATAGTTGAGAGAGTGTGATGCATTGCCCTGTTGTAGAAGACCTGTCTTGGGACTGGTTGGATCCCTTGTGGAGGTGGCTTCTGTTCTCTATTCACTCTATGGAAAGACCTAAGGCAATTAGCTTGAACTAGACACCTAAGTTTCAGTTTGTTAATTTTAACAAAGTCCTAATCACAACTACTACATTTATCTTCAGTTTCTTCTATTTTGTTTTTAATTTCATGGCCCTCCACTCATTTTCTATTTCTTCTGCAGATTTTCTCTATATTCATTCTGCCATATGTACATTATTTACTTTTATTTAACTGATCTCTGATGCTGGAATGGTAAATGGGATTCTGTGAGACTTCTACACCACTCTCTTTGCTGAAACGTTTTTCTTCAAGCATTTATGTACTGAAAAAATCGATGAGGCTATAGACAAGGCAGAAGCAATAATGTAAAGGCGCCTTGCTAACTTCTAATGAAAGGGCTGATTGACAGAGTTGAATGTCATTCAGTGAAAGGGAAAGCTCTGGTTTCTAGTTGAGGGCAAATGGTAGCGTGGTTCTGACACCCTGCATTACACACTTGCCCCTCAAGGGTAGCCACAGCTGCTCAAACTGCAAGAAGAAAGAGCAAGCTCTGTAGAAAATAAGGGACTGTCACTTATAAGTTGTTGGCTATAATGTTTTTCAGGCCACAGTGAATATGCAGGATCAGTCTTTTCATATGAGCATGAGTGTGAACTTCTGTTGAAATCAGTAGAAATCTGCAGACGTTTTCAGTGGAGGATGATTTTTGTGTAAGGTTCCTGCAAGAAGGAAGGACATGGTAATATTTCATTTGGCTTGTGTAACAGCCACTGAGTTTTGAGTGTTTGATCTGGAAAAATTACCTGGACAGGATGTCATATATATGACAGTGTCATTTTTTCATCAGTTCAGGGATGATTTTCAGGTACGCTTTTCCAGGATGGATAAACAGCAAAGGAAGCTTGTTTTGTAGAAACTGTATTTAAATGCTTATTTTGGACATATTCCACTTAAGCTGCTTAACAGGAAATATCTGTTTAACCATATGCAGGTTGCTGAGGAAGACAAAGATGATATTTTGGGACTGAAGTTGCACATTTCCTTTTTACCTATATTTCAAAGGTTATCAGCCAAAGGCAATTAGGAAAAAAAAAGGTTTACAAAGTGTATAACAGACTTGCAGCCATGTTTTGTAGATTGCTTCTTACCCATGCCTTGTGTGCTTGTTGTTATTGCTTCCAAAGCAGTCTTGAAAACAGCTTGCAGAGAAATGAGTCATGTCAGCTTTCGGTCCTGTGTAGTTGCAGATTGTTATCCCAAGGAGGGGAACCCCATGGAGGCTGTGGGAAGATTGCATGATAGTTTCATATATAGACATTATAGATTCTGCATTTAGAATGACAGGTATGCAGAGAAAAGCTCCACGCATTGTGAGGACATTGGAGACTGCAAATGCTGTGATAACAAGAGATTGTAATGGGACCCCTGAGGAGGGGGGACATCATCTGCAGAATTGTGGAAGACCCTTTCAGTTTGTGATCTTAGACTATGGTGCTGCTAATGAAATAAGTGTTCCTGGGGCACCAAAAATGGCTGGCTTGGAGCTTCCTCTTGCCACCAAGCTCCATGTCTTCCACTTATCACTGGCTGTTGGGATTTTAGCATCATATACGGCCTTCTGCCAAGCTCTGGCTCACTCTGGTTGTGTGTCCCACCACAGCCTTTACTAGAGGCTGCTCAGCTCCTCATGGAGGAGCTTTTGAAGCCTCAGAAAAATAAAATGAAAACCAGGGTTGCTGCTGCTTCTACAACCTGGGAGGTGACTAAGACATTCCCGAAGCGCAGGCTGGGTCCTGCTGCAAACCTCCTGGCAGGTGCCTGGGACATGCTTCCTTTGCCAGGCCCCAAAGGCACCCACTGGAATAATTCAAGTTTCACTTTATTGAAGTGATAATAAAACCTTTGGCTCTCTGAACATTAAAGTTTTTCCAATCGTGTTGGAGGGCTAGTATTTGAAATTTGACTTTAAGTATTCTGTATTCAAAAGCTACAAAATAATCTGGCATCTTCAAATTGTCTTCATGTTGCTTACTGTCCACAGTCTGAAGGCAAAGGCAAACCTGCAAACCCTGCGATGTTTTTGATCGGTGGGTCCACTGCCAGTGTCAAAATGATACAAACCAATAGCCAAACATTTCACAAATGTAATGCAATGCGACCCAAGCTTCAAAGCCAGAAATTAAGTGCAAAGATAACTGATGTTTGCAGAGATACCTTAAAAATTTGTCTCTTGGTGCGTGCAGTGTGATTTTTCCATCTGTTTTCCGCATAGCTGAGGAATGCAAAGGCTAGAGTATGGTAAGATTATAATCAGTTTCATTTGTTTTTCAATTACTGCTGGGTATATTTTATTTCTGAGGTTGGGACAAGATCCAGCGTTTTTAGCCTGAGTGTGGATAATACAGGTTACAATTTATTCCTCAAAATGTGGGGCTGCTTATTTTTTCTATGTTTGACATTATATAATCACAGATATTATAATTATAGGTATTCATTCTTTGTGGAGAAATACGGCTAGCATAACAACATTCTTTAAATAGCTGTCTGTTTCAGTGAGAAATAAACATTTGGCAGGATTTCATTCTGCCATTTAATTAGCTTGAGTTATGTGAAATATGTGAGCTGGGAGAATAAAAATTCTTAAACGCCAGTACACATGAAATGGACCTGCTTCTGTCATGTGCCAATCCTGGTATTAGTGCAGGTGGTTGTGATGCTGTATTAGAGGAGCTGTAGCAAAACAGGGAGAACTGCAGGGAGGAAGAGTTGGTGCCGTGAGGGAGGTGCTACAATGCAGGGGAGCGTGCCAGCCACCTATGAGTCATCTCGGTGAGCGTGACCCAGCCCCAAGGGTGGCAGATCACTGGAAGGAGTTAGATATATTTGCTGCTGGATTTCTCTTCTCGCAAAGGTATATCGACAGATCTCTGAACTGAAACAAAAACCTTTCTTATTTCCTTCCAAAGAGGAAGCTTTCAAAGCAGGGATAGAAAAGAGATGCAATTGCTGGGGTTTTTTTTGGATTTCATTTTTGGGAAGAGTTCTTTTATTAACCTGTAAGCCAGAATTGTTTTATTATTTATGCAAATGTATGCATGTGAACCCTGCAATGTAAACAAGCTGTCAGATTTCACTGTAGTACTTGCAGTTCATTATATTAATACTTCTCATTGCTTTAGACCTCACACACCTGAGAAGGTAACCTATAGAGACTTGGCACCTTCTGTTCTGTTTGCCAATCTGCTTTCTCTCTTATACCTAAACTCAGAAATTTGGATAGGAAGATGAGTCAGTGGTGTTGAATGAAGCAGTGAAGCATCCTAAGGGAGTCTAGGTAAGCTCTGAGTCAGGTACGCTCTTCTGTGTGCTTCCTTTAAGGTCAACAATTCCTTGTTCCAGAAAACATTAAATTAACCTCACCGATGCAGTTTCCTGTGACATACTGCAGGATCCACATTTTAACAGATAATCTAGGCAATATTTTATGGAAGATTGTCTGTAAATAGTGTAAGAAGGGTCAAGTAAAGGAGATCCTGTTATGCCAATGTGATGTGAAATGTCTCCAATAAACAGATGGGGGATGTGGGTGCCTTGATAGCATAAGATTTTGCTTCTAAGTGTTTTCTACATAGGGTTCATAAGCTAATGCTATGAAATGCTTTGTGATCTTCTTTATCCATGTAAGCTTCTGTGATTCTAAGTTTGCTATATGCCATTTTCTTTTTACCTGGTGATAAGGCCTCAAGCTCAGTGCTGGAGAGAGCAGCTTTCCCTAAAAGCTCAGTAACCTGAAAGGCTTAGGCAAGATATATAACTCCCCTAAGAAATCAGTGAGAAGGGGTGGTTGGTCTGAGATGTTGTGTCCTGATAGTGCCCCTGGGAGGCTCCCAGTGGTGGTCCCCAGGTCTGACTTGGCCAAGGAAACAGTGGCATTTCTGGGGAAAAAAGGAGCCCCTGCTATTTGTTGGGATACTCCCACTATTCCCCATCTCCCACCTGTGCTTGGTTGAATGCCTCTGTCTTGTTGACCAGCCATCCTATCCTTTGTACCAACACACTGTCTTTTCTAGCAAAGCCAGTTCATCCCCTTAGGAGTTCTCCTCCCTGGACTCTGCATCATGTTTCTCTTACATCAATGTGGTTGTCTTAGCAACGGCAAGAAGTTTAGGGCAGGGGTGAGGTGTGATGTCTGTTCTGTACAGCTCAGTGCAGAATTCACATGGCTATACAAATGTTTTATGATAATCATTTCCCTTCTCTCAATGTATTATCCTGCTTTTCTTTTCACCAGCTGAACCTCATTTTGTTGCCCATTGGGACTGCTTCTAGGAAGGACTGACAAAGCCATCACTGAAATTGTTCACTTAAACTTATAGATGGTGTTCAGAGCACCTGCTGTTTTGTTGAAATGTGCAGTTCAGTAGTTTTTCTAGCCTCACATTGAGTGTGGGATGCTATGCTAGTGACAGCAGCATGTGACAACATAAGCACCACTGCTTGTAAAAAATCAGAAATGAAAACCAACTGAGAAAATGGTATCTAGTGGTAGGAAAGTGCTCTGCTAATAATGAAGCACAAGTACAGGCAGAGAGCAGGACATTATTCCTGAGAGAATTGGCAGAACAGAGCTGTAAGCTGCCTCTTTTGAAGACACATATCTCTATGAGAAATAGGTCACACGTGCTTGTTTAGTGGAGAGAAAGAAATGAAGCTGAGACCCAGTATAAGCACACAGGCAGCAGAATTATTTTAAAGCAGTTTCTGACTTTTTCGTGCCAAGTTTCCTTGCAAGTGTCCCATATATTCCTTTGTGTCTCCTAACTTATTGTCTACACTTGCCTTTGTCCTGGCCCTCTGCCCTGGGGGCTGGGCTGCCCTCTCTATCTCCCATTAGCAGTTTTGCTGCTGGTCTTGCCAGCATGGAAATCAGTTGCTTAGTGTCAGCACATGTTGGAAATTTGGCTGAGATGGCTCTTTCAGTCCAGGATCACCTACGTGTCTGTGCTCCCTGCTTTCTGACACTGCCAGCTCTCAGAGCACGGTGCACAGCCAGCTTGGTTGCAACAAGTTAAAAGGGCTCCTATTGCACCTTGCTGGTGAGAGAGGAGCTATGGGTCTGGAGAAAACTTCTGTCTGTTCTTACAGGAAAATAAATATTTCTTCCTGAGGGTTTTTATTGTTTTATTACTCTGCGACAATGGTACTTGTGATGTCTAATCAGCAGTAGGAGTTATGGAGGGACAGATCATGGTCAGAGAAGATTAAATATTCATGGTTTCCAGCTGCTATAATCACTTTTTAAGCTGCTAATGTTTTGACTGAACTGTGTTTTTTAATACTTTTTTTAAGACCTTTATGAATTGGTTGTATTTTGACTCTAGAAGGACAAAAAATGTGTGCAAGACACAAGCAATCCTCTGCGAAACCATAAGCTGTAGAGGACAAGGACACTAGAACTTGTAATAGAAATTGTCACCCAGGTGTCTCCCAGGCTGATGCCTAGAAGTGCAGTTAATATTTCCTAGAAAGATTCTGCCCGAAGGACACACCTACTGCAGAGACATTCAGCTTCAGCAGTCAAAGGGGCAGGACATGATCAAAGCTGGGGGGTTTGGTCATGCAGTGGGGTGCACAGCCTATCAAGCTCATCTGGTGTTTGGGGAGGGGGTCCAGCCTGCCAGCTCTCTGCTTCTAAGGGTGTCCTGGGACTTCCCTCAGCTGAGCCCTTGGATGTTTCTGGCTTTAACCTCCCTGGCACAGCAGAGCTGTTTCTCCCAGGGCTTGCCATTGCAAGAACAGAATCATTTTGGGTTTGCTGTTCAAGTGGCTTTCTGCTTTGGGGGCTCAGCCGACATGGAGAAGGTAGATTGGATGATCAGTTTTGCCCTGTTTACAGTCAGTTACTCCCCCTCAAGTCATATCAGACCTCTCTAAGGTGTGAGTCAGAAACATTGAAGGACCACAGCTGTTTGGAGAAAGCCCTGACTCAAATATAATTAAATCATATAAACATTTGTATTGTTCTTATAGACTGTGAATTTAGACAAAGTTTTCTATCCATACCATCAGTCAGTGTTTGAAGCTATGAAGGTATATTTGTATAGGTAGATAAATTTGCTATCTGTCTGTCACTTATGATACTGAGCAGATGATAACAATAAACTAGAATAAAAAGAAAAATAAGAGAAGATGGAGAAGGTAGGCTGACAGGTATATCACTGGTGAGCAGAGGAAACTGGAAGACAGGCTGGCAAGTGAGGACATGCTGGTTGCTTTTTTTCTGGATAATCATTATTTCTCAGGGAGCATCTGTGCTGTGAGGATCCTTTGCAACAGCTCACCAGCAAAGGTGAATAACCCCAGATGGCCTCATCTTTGCATATTATACCTCATCCAAATTTCAGTTGATTCTGGCTCCTGTTTTCAAATTGAAATACAGTTCTGGGGTTGCCAGTTGAAGTCCCTTCTCCTCTGTGGACAGGAGGTGACATAAGTCTGATGTGATGCTTGTGCCTGAAGTGGCCAGGACCTAAGAACCTGCTTGGCACACCCTTGGCCCCAAACAGGGTGTTCGGTCAGGTGGGGCAGCAGCTTTTGTCCACAGCAGAAAGTGGATGTTTGTGACTAAACTGTATCTGGAGGTAAATAACACAGCATGTGGCTATGTATATGAGGAAGGTAGCCTTACAGAAGAAAGATCTCTGCTAACACTTATGAATGGCTTCACATAACACCATCCCCTTCCATGTTGAAGGGTGAGAGCTCAGCAAGATGGACAGGGGCTACTCTAGACCAGCTGGCTTCTGTGGCAGAGAATGGTCTGATGCATGTCTAATAGAAAGCGATGTGATTTACCGCTCTAGATGTAGCCTCAGTGGGTTACAGCAGGGAAAAAAAAAAGGCACTGGGGTCATTCTTAGCAGCCAAAACCTTGGGAGTTGATGGTCCCCTATCCACAGCAGTCAGCACTGGTGTTTCCAGAAGCAAACTATTTAAGAAAAGTCACTGTTGGAATGGGCCAAACCAGAATTGAAAGAGAAGTTAATTTACATAGTCAGGGTTGAGGGTAGAAAACATAGGATTCATTTCCATTAATTAAAAATGTGTCATACAGACACATGTATCAAAGCTGGTCACCATGAACTGTGCACCCTGTTCACTCCAGTCAATAATTAGAAAAAAGCAATTTTGGGGCCACATTCATGTAAGACCTATTTTATTTAGGATGAGATGAATTTTATTACTGAAGTTACCCTTTTAACCTGCTGTAGACAGAGGTAGTTTAGACAACTACCTTCTGCATATTTCCCTGCATTGTAAATGTCTGATTTCAGATTAATCCAGCCCCGAAGTATCTGTTGATTGTGTTGTGTAACACCCAGTTTGGGAGTTCTGCAGAAGCTGCCCAAATCTTATTTCCACCCCTGTCTACCTCAATAGCTCTTGGAAAAATCCAGCCTGTTATCTTTGGATGTTTATGACTTGGCATCCTGAGCATGTTAAACCAGAAAAGTTTACCTAAGAAATAACATCTATTTGTTGTGTGATTCCTTTTTTAGGTGAAGGCACTTCCTCAAACCCATGTAATGTCAGTTCATCTAGCAATGAAAACACCAAATACCCTTAGATATCTTCAAGGGGGTTGAAACAATCACTGTTAATCACTCAAAGATATGGAAATAACTTACCCAAGCGAAAAAGAAAAGCCACTTCCCAATCAAAGATACAGTGCTTGACTTTCCTTTTAGTTACACTGGTGCAAATCGAGAGTTGCTCGTATCAATGACATTTTGTCTGGATTTTCACTGGCTTAACTGCAATAACAATCAGGCCCCCTGGCTCCTAATCAAGTTTCGTATTACCCTGGTGAGTTGTTATAATCCCTTAAATGTCGCCACGTGGTAAGAAATCAATTGTGTTATGAAAATTAGTCAGCTTTTCAGTTGGCTAATGTAGCCTAGTCTAAACGTCTAATTTTACCTGCTAAATAAAGACAATGTTCAGAGTTTTTCATTGTACCACAATTCCAGTGGACATCCACATTAGTAATTCTCAGTGTGAAAAAGGCAGACAAATATTGCTGGTCAAGGTAGCAATTTGAATATGCAACACAGAGTAAATTAGTCACTAATAAGCACATTGTCATAATAAAACCCTTTTTGTTAAATTACCATAAATAGTCTTTAATTGTAAACACCTCCATAGCATTATATAAGTGAAATAACCAGTGAAATACCAAGCAATTTATACAGCTGATGTAAAAACTATACCTTGCTTTGTTGTACTGCTGTTCCTTGGGTTGTCTTTTCATTTCGCTCATTGCTTTAAGATGGGACTCCAGCTTTTGTGAGCATTGTTATTGCTATTAGTCTTTTGGGATATATGAAAATAGAAATACTAAGTACGTAACAAATACCTACTTTTATACTGGTTAAAGGCAAGTTATATTCTCCTCCATAAGCTGTTCTTGAAAGTTACATAAAAAGTGCAAAGGTATGGTTAAGGTACTTACTATGTTAGTAAATTCTAGAGTTTGGGTTTTTTTATAACACTTTTGAATGTTTATCAGCTTTGATTATATAAGAGGTATTCCATACTGAGAAGGGTTTTAATATTCTGGGGATAATTTTCAGAGTTTTGGCTTTTGAAGATGAAATTTCACTTCTGACTTTGATTGTACCCTTCAGTACAGCAACAGTTAATTTGTAAAGTCTAGAATGAGCTTTTTCAGATGTTTAATAAAGAAGAAAACTAAGAATTGAGAAATATTTCTACCTTCTATCAGACTGTTCCTAGAGGGCAGAACCAAGCTCAGGGTTTTTGAGTTCAGTACCTTGGAGTAATTCTGTTCATGAATCATTTTATGAACTTCAAAAGCTAGTAGAGAAGATCCCATGATTTCCCTGAATAAGAAGACTTGAAATATAATTGGCTAAAAAGAGCAGAAATAGAAATTTTCCATCGTTTCACCTGTAACTATATACACAGTCTGGCTTTACTTTCCTATAAGTAAGGAGATGGCTTGGAAAAAAAATCCATTTTTCTATCTGCTGTACTTTGTGAACAAATGCTTGGGCATGGGTATCTTTTTTTCTGAAGGCAACCTCTTGCCAGTGCAGATAGTGCAGGTTATTTCTGCTGTCATGTGTCTGTGATTCAGCCTGAGAAACTTCTGCATAACTGAGCAACAGTCCTACAAGTTGTGCTATGCGCAGAAATAGTGTGTATGTGCTGCTTGGAAACAAATGCAGCTGGAGCACAGTTTTGAATAGTATACATTCTATAGTGGAAGAAAACAACCAAAATAAGCACAGTTACAGCGATAGGCAGCTGTTTGCTGTTAGGAGTTGCCTAGGTGCAAAATTTCTGTTATTTGGGAATGTTTTTCTTATTGTTGCCTCGACTGTGGCTCTAAACCCAAAGCAGTAAATTCAGTTCACTCAGGTGCTTGCTCAGTCATCCTGCAACCAAGGTGGACAGATACAGTTTTGTTTATTTTCCAAAGAAATATCGATATGAATCACTGAACATTTACTTTGTGCTTGGGGTGCTCTGCTCTGTGCATAAACACTACACAGTAGCAAGTGGAGTTGATTGTGTAGGACATGAAAAGGTGACTGTGGCATTTACAGGCACCATGAAGTGAAAAAGTTGTAATGGCTTAGGAAATGACCTGCCCTGCTTTTCACTCTACTCATGTGTCACAACACACTGTCACCTTGCAAAACTAAGCTGCTATAACATGTATTGATTGTGTTGTATAGGATGTAAGGTGTGGTTGTGGAACATGTAGGGTGTTGAGAACAAGGTGAGCAACACACATAAGCAAAAACTGAAATTCTTTTATGGTCGTGTATAATAAAAATCAACAACACAAAAAAAAAACCCAAACAAAAAACCACCCTAACAAAAAAAAACAACACCCAAAAACCAACCACACAACCAAGCCCACCAGCTTTGTTACACTGGGAAACACTCATTGCACGCATCTGGATACATGCATTTTCCAAAGCAATCAGAATTGACATCACAGATTGTTTGTTCTTCTGGATATGTTCATGCTTCATGAAACCTGTCAAAATGTAACACCAAAACAATGGCATTTCATGGACATTGGGGTTTTTATATCCTCTAAGGTGCAATCTCTTCACAGAACTAGACCTCTGTATTAGAGGGAGTAGCAGCTGCTAATGTGCATCCCCAGTATACTTCACATACATTGATTGGTTTATCATCTTTGTGTGTTGGTTTTTTTTTACTCTGTTTCCTTCCTTTTTCCCCTATGAGGAAAAATGTGGCATGTGGGAAGGAGACACAGTACTCCAGGATCATAAATTTCTTATACTTGGTTTATTATGGTACGGATCAAAGGAGCACAACAGAGGGAAGCTGTTTCATGTGAAGTGACAGTTGATTTTCCTCTGCTTGCCCATAAAATACCCCTTTATCCCAGCCTTCTCTGAATATCATGCTTTATTTTCCACTGAGAATATTCTATGCTTGGGGCACATTTCATTAAATCTTTGCAAACCACTGCTGCCCAGAATATGTTCTGCTTAGCATAATCACGTTAATTCCTGTTTTCACAGCCATAGATGTTGCATCCTCCATATCTCTTAATCACTAATCCCACCTCCATGAAGAGCTTTTAGGAAGAAGCATGCCATTAAAGATGAAATTAAATTGTTCTGGGGCTAGTTTCTGAATGTTGCATGGAAGCTTTTACTCTTGGCAGCACTGGCATCAACCTGCCTCTCCTTCGGATAAAAAGTCTTGACATTAAGGGAAAAGCCATGTTTGTTTGAAACCTGGTATATTGACAACACAGGGACTAGCCAATTTCTCAGTGCTTTCATCCTAATCGCTGCTGGGGAATGGGAAGGTGGTGGTTGCTCCATGTGGAATAGGTCCCACTATCAGTCCTGGACAGGTATTATCTCTAATGCTGAGCAAGCACAGTGCCCTGACTGAGACTGGAGAGAGTCACAGATTTTAAAAATATGCTGATCTATTTATATTCATACTTATCAATCCCAAAATTTCCCTTTGTTATTGTTTTCTGAGGGGGGAGAAAAAAGGAGAAACAAACAAAATACTGACATAACCAAGTTGGAACCATTAGAAGTGGGGGATAAACATTCATCATGAGGTGGCATTGTGGAAGTCAAGTCTGGAAGACACCTTAACTATTATTTCAGTGGCAGTTATCTCCTCTGCTTTCCCCCAGGTAAAGCTTTAATAATATATTAACCTGCCACTAGCTACTTCTGGATGCAACTGCTCATTATCTGACAAAATAGTCTGAAGAACTTAAAAGAAAATACTGGTATTAAAATTGTCTTCCTGAAATGATTTTCACATGGAAGAATCATCTAAGGATCATTTCAGCTTGATTGTGCACCATACTGTGCATCAAATTACATCAGATTTATGTTGCCAGCCCCTGTTCTTTGGAAGCATTTGACTGGCAAAAGCTTGCTCTAGCCAAGATGTAATGCAATTGTATGTATCATCCCCCATTGTAGATATAATTCTTCCATCAGTCAGTAGAAGGGGAGTAAAAGTTCACACACAGGGTGTCAGGGGTTGGAAGGGACCTTGGAGATCTTCAAGTCCACCCCCCCCCCAGAGCAGGATCAGATAATCCAGCACAGGTCACACAGGAACGTATCCAAGCGGGTTTTGAAAATCTCCAGAGAAGGAGACTCCACAACCTCTCTGGGCAGCCTGTTCCAGGTTCTGTGACCCTTACAATAAAAAGTTCCTCCTCATGTTAAGGTGGAACCTCCTGTGCTCCAGCTTGCATCCATTCATTCCCCCTTGTCCTGCCATGGGGCATGAGTGAGAAGAGGCTGTCCCTTTCCTCTTGACGCTCAGCCAATAAGTTCTGAATGCAATGGTTGCAATACATCTAACCTGGGATATTTTCCATTGCATCACAATGACATTTGAAGTTGTGTGGGTCAGCTTGTTTATCCCTGCAGGGCCAGATCCTGCGAACAGTGCATTCTACAACACATTACTCCATAAACAAATTTAAAAGTGAAATTGAAAAGTGACACCCTGCTTAGACTGAAAAAAAACAAACCAAAAGCTGCAGTCTGTCCCTGAAGCAGTTGAACCTCAGCTACAAGAAATGGATGCGAAGTACAAGAAAAGGTGGCCTTCCTCCTTTGGGTCTTTGCAAACTTCTAGTAGCTTGCAGTTCATGGCTAATGTTTCCAGCCAGATTAGATGCCTACTCCCCTTCCTGACTTGTATGTACTGTGGCAACTGATTTTGTGTGGAAGCGCAGTGAATTGTAAAAGGTCTTCTATTTCATATACAAGTTTACTTATTGTAGTTTTCTCTGTGCAGTTTTTCACTTTCTACCATGATGATAATGGCATAGATGAGTAGTAATAAGGTAATGCAATAGTAAAGAAGGATTATAATGTAAAATGGGACTTAAAAAAAAAGCAAAGCTTCTGTGTCAGCAACACAGCAACACAAAGACATTAAGACAAAATCTTGGTATGAGAGGGAGAAGCAATTTCTCAGGTACTAAAGCTTTAATCTAAATTGTGTTGAAGAAGACAGGGATTTCCCCACAGATAAAGCTTTTACAGGTGCTCAAACCATTACGTGGGGCCTTCAACCCAGCAAATCTGTTTGTCTGGTGTTGGTATTTTCTCTTTCCAACATGTGTTGGAAACATCTGTCTAACATCGTTTCCAAAGACTGGTGGCCTCACAGGAGAGTCTTGGGTGATCCATCTGGGTCAACAGAGCTAATAGTGAATTGCTTTGCTCTAGATCTTTCACTGACACAACCAACGTACCCAAGTGTGAACCATGTGGCCAACATCTGTCACACATCATTCACTTACTTGTCCTGTCTTCCCCTGGTACATTTGCCTTTCTTTCCAAAACTGTGTCTCGTAGTTTTGCTCCATGATCTCTGCTGTTTCTCTTACTGGAGCAGCCTGATTTTATATCAAAAGACCTTTGATCCAGTCTTTGCTGAATTTGACCAAGGTCCAGAATGTGGAAAGCAAAACAGGTCTAGCTCTTGATTGATTTGAGCACTTATTTCTTACTTAAATTGAAACAAAATTCATAACTATTCTAGAGCACATCATTCAGATCCCTCTGGCAAATGCTGACTCAGAGTGGAAGTTTTCCTGGGCAGTATCATGCTGGTGCATCACATTGGGTTCCAGTATAGGTAGTGTGTTACAATGCGGCACTCCCAGACTTACTGTGATAAATTAATGGAAAAATCTTTACCAAGAACCTCTAGGAGTGTCCACCTCAGCTACACTGGACTGAATTTGTTTGGACAGGGACAGATCAGCACAGATACCTCCAAACCGTGTGGTAGTACCATAAACTTGCAGACCAGCAGCTACTGGGCAGAGATGCCCAGTGATCAGCAAGCTTAGTACTGTGTTTTAACAGCTTCTGTGTAGCATTTCTCATTCATTTCAAGTGGGGCTAAAAGCTGACTGTATAGTCTCATCCAAAAATTGGGATTCCTTATATTTTGGGAAATGTCTAGGCACTATTTCAGTTTTTGAAACAGAGTTTTAAAATTCTGTGTTAGTGGTGTGAAAAGAATTAATACAATCCTGTCTAACTATGCCTTGTTTCAAATATAAAGAACAAAAAAAAATGAGGAACGGGTTTTTCATCCCTGATTACCCAATATAGATCTGAGAAGTTAATTTTTTGCATAACACCTTTGCTCTGAACTGATACATAGCTGTGTCCTCCTTGCTCTATCACTTGCTGGCATGTAAGTTTCTCAGACGTGCTGGGCGCTGGAGTCAAAGGGAAGTTAATATACTTTTTTTTAATGTAAAGCTTTTTCCTAGAGAGGGCTTTATAGGACTGATGTGGGACCACCAAGACATAAGGAGTCCTCCGTAACTCCTCTTTCTTGTCTAAATGATATTTGTCTGGGAGGAACATCTCCCCATCTCTCTACAAATGTTCTCGGGCGAGAGCATGCAACATTTATCATCCTGATGCATTCATTGAGCTGTCATGAAGGTTTCACACATCCTAGAGCACTGTAAAATCCCTTTGCCAGGGTATCCAGTCCTCCACATGTTCCTGGGACAGCAGACACACTGTGGGGTGGAGGATGTGAGCTGCAGGCAGTACCAAAGGGAGTTATGAGACAGTCCAGTCATTTGGGGATGCAAACACCCCTACCTACCTCACAGATGCCATCACCTTTGTCAGAAGAGAAGATCTTAGTCCAGAAGACTAGTTAAAAGGGATGGCTGGCTTCTAGCTTCTCTTCCTCAAGTTGCTCAGAAGCAGAAAGTGGCAGGACCAGTTTTAGGCTACCATCTCTAGTTAGAGTTTGCCAAGAACCCAAGCACTTCGAAAAAGTAGAGGTTAGGACAATG
Source organism: Chloroceryle amazona (assembly GCA_027560015.1). Classification (NCBI taxonomy): domain Eukaryota; kingdom Metazoa; phylum Chordata; class Aves; order Coraciiformes; family Cerylidae; genus Chloroceryle; species Chloroceryle amazona. Next base: position 77,149 of record JANHFX010022195.1, read on the forward strand.
AGAGGTGATTCTTTCATTACTTTGTTCTTCTGTCCTTCTGTGTTGATCAGAATAATTTTTGTATCATCTCTTGGCAGATTTTCCCAGTACACTGTGGTTGGTAATTTACAGCAGAACACTTTCAGCAGTAACTGTAACTGGCATCTGAAAGTGTTTTATACTCATTTAAAAGCCTGAGCAATATAAAAGATAGGCAAGGTTTGCAGGAGAGGTAATATCATGTATTATAATAGCTGTTGTAGCTGAAAAGACATGGGCACATTTCCAAACACCTGTGCCCTTCTCAGGATTGCTGAAGAGACAGAGATTGCTGAAGAGACAGAGACTATAGAGAAACAAAAATCCGACACCTCGCTTTCAAATGTGGTGTTTCTGAAATTGTAGAATCATAGAATGGCTTGAATAGGAAGGGACCTTAAAGATCATCCAGTTCCAAACCCCCTGTCATGGACAGGGACACCTCCCACTAGACCAGGTTGCTCAGAGCTTCATCTGACCTAGTCCTACACATTTCCAGGGATGAGGTGTCCAAAACTGCCAATCAGTACAAGTTTCAAGTAAGTCAGATTTATAGCTATTGCACATGTTGTGAGTCTGGAAACTCAGTAACGTTTTATTACCTCCTAAAGAAGTTGCTTATTTAAATGGTTACTTCTTGTGGCATATACTAGAAGATAAACAGTGTATAAATGAGCAAACTGTGACACTGAATGCTTTGTGACTAGCCTTTTCGATTTGTTTTATGTCAGCCATTTATGAATATATTCCACAATAAATACATATACTAATATTGCATCTTCCAGGAAAAAAAAAAGTCTCTTTAGCTGAAGGAATTGGTGTACCTTACCAGAACCACGTTTTATCAGATTTTTATTCTAATAGTTGCAATGCAAATTGGCTAAGTTCCTGTTTTCAGAGTGAAAAGCAATGATAGTTCATGTGATAATTCTCTCAGAGAAAAAAAAATAAAAACCAGAAAGCTTTATTTTTGAGATGTATAATGAAACATGGTGGGAAGATGCCTTATTCCATTCCATATTTTCTCCCCTATTAGCACAACATTTATGAATGTAAAGGGGAAAAAACCAGTTTCTTATCTGGCAAAATGTATTTATCTTCTGCTCATAATCATGAACTAATTTCCCCCACCCATTCTTGAAAGTATCACTCAGTATGAGTTTATATTTTCTGTAAAAGGCTCTCTCCCTTTCCCACAGAGGTATGGCATCTCATTTTGAAAACTGATGTATGACACTAGGCTCTCTTGGTCATCTGCCCAAAGGAGCAGTGAAGGACTGAGATTGTCCCGTGGTCCTGTTTGCACCATACTGAGAATAGAGTTTCTCCCTACCCGGTGTCATCGTGAGTGTTAAGGGAACATGCAGCCAAAAAACTATGTTTTGCCTTGTAATGGTTTGAAAAGCAAAACAACGAGGGACTCACGTCAGAAACACAAGAGAAATCCAATGGCACAAAGAAACACACCGAAACAGAGTCCGCACACAACCCGACACCGCCGGCCGGGGTGGTGGTAGCAGTCCCGGTGAAACAGTCCCGGTGAAGCAGCAGCCCCGCTGAAAGCAGCGATGCCGTGGAGAA
>JANHFX010022196.1:2532-47343 GCA_027560015.1 Chloroceryle amazona
TGTTCCCAAGACAAACAGAGGCAGAGCTGCTTCATTAATGGCTTTTGTAAGATATATTCATAAGAGACTGCTACGGGGTGGGAGCTGAGTTATTGTTCACTTCTGACTGTGTGACCAGGTGCCCATTCAAATCTTGGAAGAGAACTGCTGGGATTGCTGTGCTTATTCCTTAGCTGCTAGATCCTTCTCAATTAGATTTTTTTTTATTATTATTTTTTTTTTCGCCAGCGTGGCTACTGGGCATTGCTAACAGAAGCTTGTGGGTGGCTAGCTTTGTTCCTGGGCTTCCCTGTTCACGTTTTTGCTCTGGCTGCTCCTTATGCTTGTAGTGCCTTAGACATGGCAATTCATGGTTGCCTTTTTCTGTTTCCACTGTCTGGGCTTTGACTTCCAGATTCCCCCCACCCCCTCTACATTGCTGAATATTGACTGAGTACAAGCATCACATTGCTGATGCATATCAAATCTGGAACGATGGTCAGACACTCTACCGACTGTGTCTCAGTGTTTCTTGGAGGTTTTGGATTTCTTGGGATTTAGCATTGAGTCCCCATGTCCAAAGCAGAAAGTCATATTGCTTTTCCATTTCAGCTTACTGGTTTTCAGCCTCCAGCTCTTTATTCCTAAACACAAGTTCTTACAGTCCTGAAATGCCTCTTCCTTAGCACCTGCTACAATGAGAGCAACACTAGGAAATGAGTCTCTTCTCATGTCTGATCCAATTTACAGTAGGCAGGGCTGGTGTACTTGGTGTTTATATTTGGTAGCCAATAGATGTGGCAATGTTCCAGACCTACTTTTATCACCACAAACAAAGATGCCCTGGATAAATCTTAGTGGTATTGCCTCAGCTGGTGCTAATAGATTTTGACCTCTTTGATGTGCCTTTCCCCCCCGGCCCCAGCATTTTTCAATTGGTGACAGCCTCAGATTTTTATTTATTTATTTTGCTAAGGTGGCTGATCTAGTCTTTATTAGCTTCTACAGGTACAGTGCCCTTTGGCAAGGTTGCTTCATTCAGCAGCCCTCCTAAAGCCTGAAAAACTGCATTTTAACTTGTTTTTGCTTGGCTCTACCTTGTTTTCTAGGTGTTCTTGTATTTGAAACTTAAACTGCATGTTCAGCCAGAGCACTGTGTGACCCACAGTGTCTGTACATCTTCAGGGTATTAGATGAAGGAGTTGTGGTGTTGTATTGCATTCAAATCAGTTTCTTGCTCTGCCCCATTGCCCAGCGGTGGGTGGTACACCTGTGAGTCATCTGCTATAAATGCCAAATGATAGCATCTTTTGCTTATGATGTTCTTATTGGCAGCGTCATGCATCACCAGCACTCAGTCACATTTCTCCCGTCTAATATTGCTGCTCATTGTAATTGCGGTGATCGGGTTGCAGCTCTCTCCACAAGCCAACTGGAACCTAGATAGTTGTTTGATTCAGGGGCACAGTTGCAGATATAGCTGATCATTCTCTTGTATGGCATTTGTACACAGACAATCTTTGCTTGTTACAGATCATATATTCTCCTCTTAGAAGGAGTTTTTCTGTTCCTCAGTTACTGCCCCTACAACTACATGAGCTACCCACTTAGACCCCTACCTGGGATTACTGTGGCATTAGTATATAAAGCAGTTCTGTTTCCCACAGTTGTCCATAGTCTATACTTTTTGTTTTCTTAATTTTTTTTTTCTTCAGCCTTTGTTTATCCTTTCCAGACCCTGTGCACAGGCTGAAGGTGCCAGCAATCTCACTCAGTCTGCCCTCTTAATCCTTCAATTGTGTCTCTATGTACCTGTTCTTCATGAGAACTTATTGTTTTGATCATTTATGTAATTCAGCTGCCTGTGTAGTTTGCAGATATTTACCCTGGGTTAAATTTGTTTCTTTCTATTGATTGTTCTGGAAATGCTCTTGCCCTAAATAATGATTTTTGTCTCTTTAAACTTGAAGTGGATGGCTGCATTTTTAGTTTTCTATATCCCTTCTTAATGCCTCATGACATCAGGTTGAATTTGTTTCTGCAGTATCATTTTATTTGAGGTCACAGAACTCACTGTACATAATTTGTATATATTTTTTCCTTCATTATTTCCAGCATTTAAAACTTGATCTCCTCAATCACTTTTTGTTTATTTTTTCCTTATATTTGTCCCTGTAGGCTGGTGGAATGATGGGACAATAAAATAGTAAAGCTTTTTAAAATGCATACAAATTCAGGTCTTTCTCCTATGGCTGTGCAATGCATTTTGTCTGAAAAACTAACTTTTTTGGTAGTCTGGATCCTTTTGTGTTGCCAGTACCTTCTGTTTCTAAAAGCTACTTGTATCTCTGTTTTTAACTTTCTCCCCTGCAATTATCCCACTAGCTGCCATGGTTTTAAGTATGTGGGGTGCTGGTTATTGATGCTAGAGGATTCTGTTTCTAAAGGAAAGCTTTTTTAAAAAGTAAAAAATATCCTGCTACTTTAGTTGAAGCAAAACATTACATAATATCTCTTTAACTTTCTGAACCTGTGCATAATTCTGTAAAGTCAATGTGACTTCACTGCTCTTCATCTGGCTCACAGGCGCACAGAGATACCTTGAATACTGGGTACGGCCTGGTGCAGGGATGCTGCAATGATTTAGCTCAGGGTGGTCCAGGTCTGCATGACCCATGTGAACCACAGTGATGCAGAGCTACTCAGGTGTCTTTGGACTAAGTTTCATGGTGATGTGTGTCTTACAGAGGTAAATTTGATACAGTGCAAACTAGTCTGCATTGGTCTCATGATAATAGCTCAAGCAGGAGAGTGGCATTTCAACCATCAGCCTGACCTTAGAGCTTCACAGCCTCCGTGTAGCACTAGGTACAGTCTTTCTCTATGTGTAGCAGAGTTAAGCCACTGAATCTAGTTAAACCACCCATGGATAATTGAGAGTTGATAGTGCTTGTGTGTGCTGAAACTTAAGCACACAACTGAGTGCTTTGATGAACTGGGACATTGTTGATTACCCAAGGTGCGAACCAGGATTCCTGGGAGTTCAGTAAGAACGTGGAGTAAGCAAAGCAAATAACCAGCTTTAAAGATGATTTACAAAACCAGGTGTGCTAATCCTGAAACCCCATTACTTATGTTAATTTGGGAAGACCAAAACTACTAACTCTACTTCTGCAAACTTGTCCCTGTCTTATTTTTATATGTTCTGAACTCAAGGCTCCATGGTCCATCATCTCTCATTTTAATCTGTTCTGATTCCATCTCTTTGCTAAAGTCCCTTTGCTCATGTGCCTTGTCAATAGAACAGTGAAAATATTTCCTCCGTGCCTTCCGATGTTGAAAGTTTATTTATGCTAAGTTCTTTGCAACTAAAAAGTGCTTATTATTACAGCATTATTTTACTGTGGATATCCTAAAAGTTTTTAACTGCCAAATTATTTCCAAACTTGCATTTCTCCTGCATTTGCCAAATCTTGAGACTCATTCCAGATTCAGAGCCAATAACATTATCACTGTTAGACAGAACTTGCTTGGAAAGGGGATTTCTTCTATCCTGGCCTAGGGTCCATCATGGCATCAAACACTTGGAAGGTCCCGGCCCCTCTTCTGAGCACCATTTCAAACACATTCATGCCAAAGGAGGAAAAGTAGTTGACTAAAAACAAATGATCATAGGATATTTATTTTTTTGTTTATTTATTTATTTTAAAGTCAGTATGTTAATTTTTCTTGTGGGTCTTCTCTTCAGATTGTTCTGTAACAATTTACAAAAAAAAAAAAGGTAAACTTGATTCAAAAGCTCTCTTACTGGTTATGGAGGGGTTGGTACTTGCTTATCATGATTCGTTTTGGGTGTGCGGGTTTTTTTTGTTGGTTTGTTTTTGTTTGTTTGTTTGTTTTGCACCAGAGGTAATTGGTATTTTTACATGTTAAAGACAAATGAGGAAAATGCAAATATCCTCTTGTGCTGGAGAGATGCATTTCCGGGGAGAAACCAGGCCAGGAGTGGCTTTCAAACTTCTAAATCTGTTTTATGTGGTGTAGAAGAGATTCCTGTCATCACCCAGATGCAGGAAATACCAGTGCTGGGCTTATGGGGGACAAAGTAAACTCGACAATGGACTGAAAAGAAAAATAAACAATCGACCAACCATTTTTATAGCTTGTTTTTTTTTTTTTTCTTTTCCTTTAACAGTAACATTCGCCTTCATTTACCAGAGTTCTGTGGAACATCTGTATCAAGCCTTAAACTTGCTTGACCTTAGTTTAGGTTCAAGGTTCAATACATTCCATGTGCATGGATGATTTTACAAATCCATGAGAGCTCTGACTCTATGCAAACCTTTTTCCTTGTCCCAGATTTGGCCTCTTTCTTGCTAAATAAATCCAAGGACAACTTTCTCTGTCTTTCTTTCTCTGAAGATTGCTGCAGGGGTGCCCTTGGGGCTTGCAGGGTGTTACAGGGCTTAGGAATAAAGAGAGAAAGTTGCCTTGGAGGATGAAGTCAGCCTGCCATAACAACTGCCCCAGATGGAGTCTTTTATAACTTTAAGAATTGAATTTAAAGGCTTCATTTTACAAAAAGTTCCAAAGCAAATGCTTCAACATTTATATAATTTTAAAATCTGTACTTCTTATCACATTTGTAAAGTTGAGACAGATCTCTAAATGTCTCTGAGCAAGTCTTCAAGCTAAACAATTTCTCTTCTCCAGCTGCCTGGGGGTTACTTTAAAACTACATAACAAATGTATAGGGTTCAAAATTTGGATCTTAAAGAACATGGTGCAGCCGAACCATGAGGCTGGAAACAGAAATTAAGTGTTATGAATTTGTTACAGTTTCCAAACAGAAGTTATATCAACCACATTATCATATAAATCTATTTAAAAGTAACTTCTGTATGCAATAGCATACAAGCTCAATACCTAAAGTGATACCTTTTACAATTATTATCTGAACACAGATGGAGTTTGGGAAAAGGAGAATGAGAAAACATGCTTTGTTTTCAGTGTCTTAGACAGTCTTTGTGCTGGATTGCCCCAACAGCATGAGAAACCCCAGCCTTCCTGGGGTCCTGCATCATGGCTGTTTTCCACCTAAGGAAGGTCTGCATGTACTGAACTGGGGGGCTGTTCTTACGTGATCAGGCAGGTACCTGTGTGCAGGGCAAAGAACTCCTTTCCCCTAGGATGGTGTGGGATATTTCCTCTTGCTGATTTCAGCCAGTTCTGGGGGTGGGAAGTGCCATGCGAATGGAAGTGTGGAGATTGGAGCCAGACTTCTGCCCTGGTGGCAGCAAAACACAATCTGGTTCCAAAAAACAAAGTGATGCATCTTAGTGCCTTAACCTCTCACATTCTCTCTAATTTCTGCTTGAAGAACATGAATAGCAACAACATCACACACTTTGGTTTGCTTGTTTTTTTTTTTGTTCGGGTGTTTTTTGGGTTTTTTTTTGTTTGTTTGTTTTATTTTGTGTTGGTTGGTTTGTTTTTGGTTTTGTTTTTACCATCGGTTCAAAGGCACGGTACAGACAGGCAGCCATCATCGTCCTAGCTCAGACATCTGTGGTAAATTTGGGTGTGGAGGAATGGATTTGTTGGACCACATATAGGCATCTGTGTGATCTCTGAGCTAATTCTCCGGGCTTCTTTCAGAGCTGGTAGAAAGAAATTGGCAATTCTAGGTCATGACTCCTCACTTCCCAATATGAATGTTTACATCAAGTGGATAGTGTTTGTGTGTGTTTCTCTCCACTGATAATGGAGGAAGTCTGGGATGATTGACTGAGCTGAAGATGCTGAGGATGCTTAAAGTCAAGTTGATTATGTATACATCATACAAAACAGAAGCCTTTCAGATTAGTGTGGGTGGGCAGATTTCTATCTGGAAGGGGCATGTTCACATCAGCAGAGTTTTTTGTGTGGATTAGCTAGCCCCACTGAAAGACATGTCTGATTAGCTCAAGAGCAGTGTTGTGCTGATTACTTCTACAATGTGGGCTGGTTATCTATGCCCAGCTCTGCATGGTGCTGCGTAAACAGGCATGTTCCCTCAGAATCAGTCTGCATATTTTGTGTGGCACAGAAGCGTTGTACCATTAGGCCAGGTATAACTTTTTGAGGCAACAGACTTATTTACATACCTATGGTCATGTTGTGAAATTGAAGGCTTTGCTCTCCAGAAGGCATGAGTTTTGTTGAAGCACATAAGGCATAGTTTGTGTTTGGCTTTTGTTTGTTTGTTTGTTTTCCTTCTTACTCCTGAATGGAAAATCCCTCCTTGCAGTCTGTCAGGAGACAATTCGTCTGTAATGATTTTCATGTCATGATATGCAGGCCTTATTTATAAACACACCTCTGGGAAACTATAGATCCCTCCCTTTCATCCCTTCACAAACAGTTCCATTTTTGCCTCAAAGTAAATAAACTTTTAAAACAATTAGGGATTATGGAAGGGGGGTCCATGAAGCTGTGATAAAGCACTTCAGGCCGTTACTTACACTTGTTTCTGAGGCTTCGCTTTTATTGCTTTAACAACTTCTCATATGATCTCATTTTAGAATTGGGTACTTCAAAGGTTGTTCAATCCATGTTCCTTCAAGGCTGCCTGTGCAGCCCTATAATTTTTTCCCATGTTCTGTGTTTTTGTTAGTTTTTTTCTTGTTGTTTTTTCTTTTTTTTTTTTTCTCCATCCCCTTTCATCCTTATTAAATGGAAAACACCAAAGGGATTTTCACACAACAAAATGAGTAGTTTTGCAATATGCTAGCTCTGCTTCTTTGACAGTTACTATAAAATCACAGTCCATGGTGAATATGCATTTTCACATTCATGGGCTATCAGCAAGTGCCTGAACTAGGCTTGCTATGCAAGCTTGCTTACTGGGGATCTGCAGGCAAAACTGTTCTGGTACAGCCCTCCACAAGGGATTTGATTTAAATTGGAAATAACTGTTTTACCAACTATGAATTATCACACAATTAAAGCCTTCCATCAAAAAGCATAAGATATACAGGCTTTGTGAAAAGGGATGAAGCAAAGAAGATATGTTTGTCAGCTTATATGTAGTCTATTTTTCTTTGATGCCTTCTCCCTGTCCCCAAAATGTGGTCATATCCAGTAGTGAAATGGGCTTTACCTCTCTAACAAATCTTTAAACTGAGACTTTCATCACAATGAGGTTTCACTGCTTGAGTCACAGGATGGCATTCTCTATCTGGAAGTTATGATGGACTTACTAACACTGTCCTGTTAACTCCTGCAAAATGGATTTTGTAGTCAGTTGTGTCATGTGTGAACAGAAGAGCTGTTCTGGAATGATAAAATTCCCTACAGACAGCACTGAGGGTGAAACCCAAATATTTCTGTAATTCTCCCCTAAACTCTGTGACACAAGCACCCTTCCAAAAATATTTTTTTTCAATGTGGTTTCATTTTCTTTCCCTTTTTCTTTTTCAATAGGAAAATAGGAGAATGGGAATAAGGATGCCAGAGAAAGCCATTAAGAAAAGATGATAGAAACAACTTGCTTGAAAAAATGAAGTACATTTCTTAAATTTACTGTTAGTGTGAAGGCCCCCAATGACCGAAACAATTTTTTTCCTTTGCTCTGATACTTACTTCCCAAAGTGATGCATTTGCTCCCTTGTACACCTAAGATTGAAATCTATAAAGAAAAAGACAGAGTCTACTTAAAGAGCTAAGCATTGACGCTAGAAGGAAGAAAACCTGTGAATACTTTTCACAATTAATTGAAATGAAATATACTTTTGATTTATTTATATCTGCTCTTCAATGTTTGTTGCAGCCTAGGTAACGCTCTGTAAATATATTTTTTTTTCCAGATTAACTTCAAATAGAAGATGCAGCCTGTATCTTAACATATGTTTTTTGTTATTCACGAAGTGACACCAGGAGAGATCTTCGGGTTTTAGATTGATTGGTTAGCACAGATATTCGTTTATAAGTAGGGATATTTCGCTGCTTCTTTTCTCACCGTTACCTACATAAATAAGCCAACTTCTTATGTCTACAGCCCAGCCAAGCAAATACCAAAAGCGTTGGTGTAGTTTCAAAATGCCTTGGGAAAGGACCTCATCTTTTTAAACACTGTAATGACAAAAAGTTCTTAAGACATTGTGTACTACAGCCACATGTATGCTATGAAGAAATGCATAAAATAAAATGTTATGTATGGAAGTGCAGAACGAATGGTCCAAGATCAGAGGATTCTTCACATGAGACCAAGACAGTGTGTATGAAAGGAGAACATGAGGGGAGAAGAAAGTGTAGCATAGAAGTCTGCTAGAGGACGGAGACTCGTGATAGTCCCATTAGTTCTTGATGGTCTAGAATCACATTATTTGTATGATCCAACCAAAATGGGTGTTAAGCATTTCCTTTGTGTGATTATTAATATGCAAAAATCTATTTGTGGCTTTGATAAATGCAAAAGCATTAGTTGGTATCCAGAATTGTTCATATAAATAGCTCTTTCTGTGAAGAAAACTGAGTCTTACCTATATTGCATGGTATGCCATGCAAAATTATGCTACAGTATATGGTCTTCATATTGCTAGCATATACTTGGAAAGAAGTAATCTGCAGTAATATGGCTTTCTGAGAAGAACTCCCGACCTCCTCCTCAGGTGATGATCAGAGGCAGACAGTGCACCAAGAAGACCTGTCAAGTGCTTAGAGTGAAGCTGTCTTTCAAAAAGTGCTCTGCAGTTCCAGACACTAAAGCCTGCATTTTTAATTCCTTTACTGGATGCAGTCTCTGATATTATTAACCTGTAAAACCTGTTTTCACAGGACTTCTGTCACCTCAATTATGCCTTTATTTTGTGATGATGTTACCACTGTAGCATAGGTATGCTGAAGTATAGACAGATCTGGTCAGGTGAGGCAAGCCATCCATAGCATCTTTGCTGTACAGGCATACAGAAGGCAATAAGGTCAGTGATTATGTGTGCAGAGATCATGGCTTTTTGTTTTTGTTTTGTTTTGGTTTTATTTGTGTGTAGTGGGTTATATATATTTAATAAATATACATTATCAGGGAATGCTAATATTTATTTTCTGATTACTTCCCCCCCCCAAAATTTTTTTTTTCACTCTCCTGGTACAAATATCAGTGATCTTCTGTTCCTGCAAGATGAGGACAAAGGAAATATATATTCATATGCTTGCTAGACCATCCAAACAGCCTATATATGAAATACTCTTTTTAGAAACTGAGGAAATTGTATGTTAAGATAGCTTTTGAGATTTTTAAAATTCTATTTTAACTTCTCATGCAAAGAATTCGTTATTCATAACTCTCTGCACCCTAGTTCAAAATGAGATAAATTGTATTAATTAAAAATGCAAAAAGCCAGATCAGTCTATGTAGTCCAGTCCCAAAATAATGATCTTGTAGTTAAGCAGTACGTTGTAATTATAGATTTATATATATTTTTATTTCCTGACTTTGTTAACAACTTTGCATGAATTGGGATAAGGATTTTTCAGATGAAACTATGGGTGTCAGATACTTAAAGATCATTGAAGTTAATTCTGATTTGGGGCTTCCTTAAGCCCTGTTGGTAGGGGATTAAAAAAAAAAAAAAGTCAGTCTTTAAATGTGTGTTCTTTAGCCCTACTGGCACAGTACTATGCCTTCGTGTCAGAGAAAATACTGAGAGAAGAATGAACAAAATAATATGTATGCGTCTGACCTTTCCTTATTTGCTTACTTTTAAAGATAAATATTCCCTAAAGGGATACGATTTGAAGAGGGTGTGTGCAGCATGAGTTGAAAATCAAGCCTTTTAAAGTATTTCTGATTGGACACCTAAAAACTGGAGGCGCTCAGTATCAACACTTGCTCTTGAAAATCTCAGCCAAGATTTTTTCATTTTTCTCAGAAGAGCTATGGCCAGGATGGCTGAGACTTGAAAGCTGTGTATTTACATAAGCACAAGTTACAAATCTGTGGTTTTTAGAGATGTTTGAATTTCACCGCTTTACACTTCCAGCATGTTAAAAGTTGCCTCGAGTTGTTCGCAGATTGTGAGTGTACAGCCTATGGAGAATTACTCCTTACTTTGCCTCTTTCTTTTTAGGAGAAGTAATATATTTTTTCATATGTGTTGGATTTTAATATTCTTATTTGTAGTTATGGATTGGTCACTGCCAGAAACTTGTTGCTAGTCACTGGCTGGGAATTGTTTCATTTTGATGTACTGCTTCCTTAATGGAGGCAATAATCCATCAGCCAGGAAGGCTCATTTTTAAAATGTGACACAGCAATCTTGTGAGATTTCAGAGACTTTTGTATTACTGAGAGGTACTAATGGACCTCTAGGAGGGAAATTTGTGTCCATTTGCACACTCCCACCTACCCCACAGATTTGCACACGTGTGCACACGCCGATGTGCACACGCAGACGTGCACTTCTGCAGCGCAGAGCTCTCCTCAGTGCGTGCTGAGAGAATCTCTCTGCTGTCTGTCTGCTCTTGTGAGTGTCCTCCGTAGTCCGCATGTGCGTTTGCCTGATGATGGGTGCTGTTTCCATTGATTCCAGAGAGTGGACTCATCCCCTGGCCAACCACTCAAGGCAAGTGGCTTTGAGGCAGCTGTATTAGTTGAGAGCAGAGTGGCAACCCAGCTCAGATGTCCCCTGCTCATCAGCTGGAAGTGAAGTGCTGGCTGCATTTATGTCCCTTTACCTCTGCATCCCAAGTCTCTCGTTCCTTGAGGTAGGGGTTGAGGTCTGTTGAGATGGAAGCACACAAGTTGTACCCACTTGCATATGTTTCAAAGCCCCGGGTCCGACCCTAGACTGCTTTGGTGTGTGAGGGACCAGCAGCTGAGCAGAATCCCAACAAGCGCCTTGGGCTGTTTAACTCTTCAACAGAGACCATCATCAAAGCTATATGTCAGGCCCTGTGGGAGCTGGAGGCTCCCTGGGGTCTGCCCAGGTCTCCTGGGGATGTCAAGGCAGGACCCATCCCACCTTCCCAGCCAGGGAACAGGGGAGCCAGGACAGCCCCAGCCAAGGGCATTGGCACCTCCCTGTCTGTCCTGGGGCTCCTCTAAGATGCTGATGTTTGAACTGTTGTTCTAGGGTATGGCGAAGGAGGCAGACTGCTCTTTGTCTCTCACAGAATCAAGAATAATAGGGGTTAGAAGGGACCTCTGGAGATAATCTAGACCAACACCCCTGCTGAAGCAGGTTCACCTAGGTCAGGTTGCCCAGGAATGTGTCCATGTAGGTTTTGAAAGTCTCCAGAGAAGGAGACTCCGCAACTTCTCTGGGGAGCCTGTTCCAGGGCTCCATTACTCTCACAGTAAAGAAGTTATTCCTCCAGTTCAGATGGAACTTCCTGTGTTCTAGTTTGTGCCCATTACCCCTTGTCCTGTCACTGGGCACCACTGAAAAGAGTGATATTTATAAGCACTGATGAGATCCTCTCCCATTCTTCTCCAAAATAAACAGACCCAGGTCTTGCAGCCTTTCCTCATAAAAAATATGTTCCAGTCCCTTCATTATCTTTGTAGCCCTCTCTTGGACTTTCTCCAGTACGTCCATCAGGGGGCTGGAGCACCTCTCCTACGAGGACAGGCTGAGGGAGCTGGGATTGTTCAGTAGGGGATCAGTAGGGGCTTGACGAAGCTCTGAGCAACCTGCTCTAGTTGAGGATGTCCCTGCTCTCAGCAGGGGGGTTGGACTAGATGACCTCTAGAGCTTCCTTCCAACCCAGACATTTCTATGTTTCTGTTTTCCTGTCTCTCTTGAATGGGGGAGCCCAGAACTGGATGTCATACTCCATATGCAGCCTCACTAGGGCAGAGGGTGAGGAGTACCTCCCTCGATCTGCTGATCACGCTCTTTTTAATGTAGCCCAGGATACCATTGGTCTTCTTGGCTGTGAAGGCACATGGCTAGTTCATGGTTAACTTGTCTATCGGGACTTTCCTTCTTTGTGGAGATGCTTTCCTGAAGGTCAACCCCTAACCTGTAGTGGTGCATAGTGTTATTCATCCCTAGGTGCTGGACTCTACAGTTGTCCTTGTTGAACTCCAACTCTCTAGACTGTCCAGGTCTCTCTCGCATGCATCAAACATATTTGAAGGGAGTTGTTAGTGCTGGGGGCTGGAGGAGCACCTTAGACCCTCATGAGTACCTCTGGTGCACTTCTGCTTTAACAGGAGTTGAAGACAAAATAGGGATCACCACTTTTGTGCTCAGAGCAGGCATATATTCACACAAAAGTCTTTGAAGGCCTGTGTGGGATTCTCATTAAAGTTAGCACCTGTCTTGGGTCCAGTCCTTTAATGGTAGAGAAGTTTGACCCAAGGGTTGTGGACACATCCAGGGTGGAGGGGGATGCCAGAGACAAGCTGGGGGGGTCCCTGGAAGGTCAGAGGGAGTAGCACTGTGGTGAATGGTTTGTTTTTGTTTTGTTTTTTGGGATGTCTGCCAAGAATTTTGTGGTCTGCCTTTTACTCTTTCCAAGTCAGTTACCTGAATTGCTGAGGTGAATGGTCCTCAGCCTTCATTCTGGTGATAGCTGGAAGGAATCCTTCAGTGTGGTGGGGACTTTGTGCTGCTGGCCTGTGTAACGGTGGGAAAGGAGGGGATCTTGGTGCTGAGCTTGTCTGTCCTGGGCATTGGTTGCCTCTCCTGGGGTTTTGGCTCCAGGCCTCTGGATCTGCCAGCAACAGGGCATGATTTGCTAATGATACTCGCACTGGACGTGTCCTGTCAATACTAATGTCACTTCAAGCACTCCAGGAGATTGAGCCTAAGAATGTGCTACCCCCACAAGTTTTCATTATCTTTTACAAATTTTTCTTTTGGTCCATAGTTTTAACTCTTTTGATAAGGTGAAAGCCTTCAGTCTGACAAAATATCTCCAGAAGGAGCTGGTTGTAATGTGTAGGTGGGCCACCAAAATAGAGAAACTCTTGTTTTAATATCTGCAGCTTCTCTGACACTTTTTTTTTTTTTGAGTTACTAGTTAGTTCAAGTAGAATGTTACTTGCTGCTTTAGTTGTGTATTGCCCTTTTAAAGTCCAATTTTGCTGTGCTACATTCAATGCAAATAGTAAGGATGATTTGGAAACAGCTTTTTTAACTTGGTTCCAAAGCTCAAAATCTCTTATTTTAATGAAAATATTTTCACAGTAGGATGACTCTATCTTAAAACACCATATGGATAAGCCTAAATCCAAATGAAACTCACATGAAATAGGTTGTTGAGCTACTGTTAGTAAGACTTGTTATATGAGGATGAGAAACTAAGTGTCTGAAGGAAGGTGTATGTATTGGAGATTGCCGGTAGCTTTGCACATAAAATGTTTAAAGTGCTGCAAATCAGCCTGCCCTTGATTTGTCAGGGCTGAAAAGAACAGTTTTTAGTTTTTAATGTCTAAGACTTTCTAATGCTGAGTACTGCCTGAGGGGACATGTGGGCTGCCAGTGTTCTCAGCAGAGATTTGTTACCCCAGAGATTTTTATTTTATACTGAGAACAGTGAAGGTTGAAGGTTTGATTCAGGATTTTTTTTGGTCATTTTGAAGAGAGAGAAGTTCCTAATAAAAAAAAAAATCTTTGAAAATTGTAATTAAAAATTGGTAGAAGTTAATAATTAATGGCTTGTAGCTGAGTTATTAATGGTCTCATTTTTCTGTGTAATGAAAGTCTTAAGTTGTCTTCTACGTTAAGTGTAGAAAAAAAATTAAAAAGTGAGATTGGCCTTAAATTAAAATTATTTTTAATACACAGAATTGCAGAGTTGTATCTATAAAATGTATAAAGTTGGTTTTCAGAGTTCTCATTTAGGGATTATTTTATATAATAAACAAGAAAAAAAAAATTTGAGCTGACAGAATTTTCAAAGCTTGTGTTAAAGCCCCTAACTGCTTCTGGTATGAAAGTCAGCCTTCTGTTGTTGTTTCCCCCAGGATATCTTTTATGCTTGCTTTTTTATTTTTTTTCCTTTTTTTTTTTCCTTCCTTCCTTCCTTCCCTTTGGAAATCCAAGTATTTATTTGCATGCAAGGTAGGTGAATTCTTTTATCTATTTGTGTATCGTAAACCAAAGCAATTAACATACTGCAGTTACAGTACTCTTAAAAAACAAAAAAAAAACCTTCAAAACCTTCAGTCAATATTATTCCTGGAGGGAAAACTCTTAATTAAATTGTGTGCAAACTACAACAATAGGCAAAGTTGTTTGGTGTTTAATAATAACTGTCGGGGGGGGGGGAAGAGTGAAAAAAAGTAAGTGTAGCTGAGAGCTTTGCATGCCATTAACCCAAGGATAGAAATGAGGTCAGCCTTTGAAAGGACGGACAACACGCTTATCTGCCAACATTGGAAAGTCCCAAAAGATCAGCTTATTTGCCAGATGTTACTGGGAGTTCATCATTGACACCCTCTGCTTCATGGGCTTCATCTCTCGCCACAGTTGCGGTTGCCTTTTCTGCCCTTTGCAGACTTCCTGGAGATCTTCTCCAGTGAATAACACTTGAATTTTTTCCTTGAAGTATTTTTTTGTTGTTGTTGCTTGTTTCACAGCAATAGGCATGATGAGCCATCTTAACTTGTGAAGATGATCTGAAGATTCTTTGTTTTTCTTTCATACACCCACGATAGTGCTCTTGGCATAGGAACCACTGACGTGAAGCACAGCAACTTCAACAGCTCTGGGAATGGGGCTGTGTTTGTGAAGAGGTTTGTAGAAGACAGAGGACCCATCTCAATAATATTAACCTTTGGGAGATGAGTGAAAACCGTGGCAGACTGACAGACTAAGCATCTTCTTTTTTATCCCTTTGCTTGGAAAATAACTGTAGATACAATTTTAAGTGGATCATTCTTAGTTTATTAGCAACTATGTAGGGCATCAAATATTGCACTGTCATGCTGTTAAGTGTGTAACACACTGAAAATTAGCTGTGAGAGTGAGTGGATGCTATTGGATCCACATTAATAATCCCTGTAAGAGCCCGGAATGGCATTCTCTACATGTATCTTCTCCTTTAAATCTTTCAAGAGTTTGGTAGTAAATATTGATTTCAGCTAATGGTGGTTTTAACTTCTGTGTGCACATTCTGTGCCCCAAGGGACTGTGTCCAAGCAGGGAGAAGCCAGGTCTTGCTCATAAAGATCAGTGCAAATACGTTTTTCCTTTAAAATGTTAGCTGATAGTGGTTGCCTCTTGAAGCAAGATTCCTATTGCTCCTGTTACTGCAGTTGTTTTGCAGTTCCCCCACCTCCCTTCGTGCAGAACAATTTGTGAGATGGACAGTGACTTAAGAAAGGGTAGATATTATCACGATGTACACGCATCTGATCAAAGAAGCCTGAGTGTTGAAGCTTTTGAGCTATTTAGTAGAGTCCTCTTGTAGCAGATGATTTAAAGCATGTTTGAATGCTGCTTTAACATAGCTCTTCCTTCCCTTCTCCCTTCTCTCCTTTCTTCCCTCCCTCTGAAGACCCTCAAGTCTAACTTAGCCTTCTCTCATGAGCACTGAAGTTGAATGCCTGAGGATGGGCAATATTGCATGAGATAAAAATGAAATTCTGATGCAGTTTGACTTCCCATAGACACTTGATATTCTCCTTAACATTTGGCATATAAATTCCATAGACCCACATAGTGGTTTTACTTCAATTGGTCTGGGTTAGGTGTTGAATTTCCAGAAGTGAAAAACTAGCAGAAAAATGGCACAGAGGGAAAATGGAGAAGTGATACAAGTGTTATTTCTGTCTGCCAGTGTGTGAAATGTTCCTTGTCAAATAGTGCCTTTTTCTTGTGTCGCATGCCTGTGGGCTTATATTGCTACAGCGTGTGCTGCTGCTGCATGTTCTGTTGAGCAAACCTCTGTGCTGTCAGTGAAGTTACAGTCTGGTGTCTCGTGTCAGTTCAGACTTGTAACAAGGGACAGCAGTTATTAGGGTTGTTCTGCAAATGCCATCAAGCGGGGGACACTTGCAGAGCTACAAGCCTGGGCTGCTTCCACGTCAGGCTGGCTCTGTTTGGCCAGTCACAGAGTGCAAAATAACCACTTTATTCCTCAAAGTGTTTTTCCAGAGTTGAAGTCATAGCCATCTTTCCCTATAAAGATCTGATTTCGCCTATAGAATATTTCTGTGCTGAGATAACTTTCATGAACCATTTTTTTTTTTTTTTGGTTTGTTTGTTTTTGTCGATGTTGCTTTTTTGTTATTGTTCATGTTTATTTTATTTTATTTTTAAATTCTCTCTGCCTCCATTCTCCTGTTTCCTTTTTTTGTCTTCTATTGCCTGTGCATAATAACCCCATGGTCTTCTCTGTGAAACAGCCAATCTTTTTGCTTTATATCAAATAAATCTATATCAGGTTTCTTATACCAAAATATGGAGCCCAACAAGACACATTTAGACATGTATTTTGACTGGATTTGAGAAACAGCTCATCCTGTGTAGAGCATAAATTGTGTCCTCTATCAAATACTCTTACTTTGGCTTGGATGGTACACGGTGTTTGGCTTTATGCTGCTTTCACATGGGAAGGCAGTAGGTTTTCTGCTTTCTATTTTGAGTTTCTTTTTGAGAGGTCACCTTTTATTTCCTTCTTCTTCCTCAGCTCAGTTCTCAGTGGTTTGCAGTCCTCACTTCCACTTTATTTCTCTTTTCCACTTCCACTGGTGGCTTCTTGCCCCCAGCCCCTTTGGGGTTCTTCTTCCCCTTATTTTTTCCCCTTCTCTTCTATTCAGGAGTTTCACAAACTTCATTCTTGTTTCCTTTTGAAATTCCTATCTTTGCCCCACCCCCCCTTTTTTTTTTTTTTTAGTTATCCCTAGTTCTGCTCTTTCTCTTTTGTGAAGAAAGCAGCTCTGAATAAGTAGAAGAAAGGCAGGAAACAGCTATTTCATTTTCCATGATAACAGAAGCTTTTTCTTTTAGCAGCCAAATGCTGAATGGGGGAGCAAAAACTCTTCTCCCACAGTTGATTTGTGGGCAACTGGGTATAACTGGAAGAGAGAGATGGGAGAAAACCTTAGGACTACTGTCCAGTGCCTTCCTGGCACTGGATTTTGTTCAGACGTGCAGTAAGCAAACCCAGTGGCTGTTTAAAAAGAACAGCTTTTTGGCAGCATGAAACAAGCATCTTTTTGGTATTCTATTTGCAAATGGTCCTGAAGCACACCAGTGGCCAGTGACTTCACAGGTGGCATGGGACTAACTACTTGCAGTGCACCCCACCGTGTCACATACAGAGTGCTTGCTGCTGGGTGGCAGTGCTGCCAGCCATGTGAAAGGGCTGAAGGCTGCTTGCTGTTGAGGGAATTCACACATCAATCACTTTTTGAAAGCACTCATCTCTGCCTAGAGATTTATGGGACTCTCCTTTTAAAACAAATGAAAAAAGGCCTAACCTGAGTGCTTTTTCCACATATAAATGTCACTATTGCTATCACAAAAAATGCACTGGAGTACCAGTGAGGGCTTGAGCTCCAGCTAAAATGTGCATCATATTAATGTCCTTCTTGGGGACTCCAGACACAAATTGTTTTCCATCATCCAGAATGATTTGGAAATGCTTTAATCCTAAAATGAGGGGGTTTCTAATAGAAATACTGATGGACCGACCCTTCGTGGTAGCAGCCGGAGCTGGCAGGGCTGTGATAATGAGCCCTGTATGTGTGCATGTGGAAAGCGTGACGCCAGTTGCAGAAAACAAGTGCTTTCACTGAACAGCCCATGCTGACAAAAACACCATGCACTGTTTCAGCACAGTGATGCTTAAAATTGGCTTTGCTCATGTAAGGACATATTTGGAACTACTGTAAGCATTAACCCTGCATGTGCTACATTTCCAAAAGCAACAAGTCTTAATAACATTATTAATAACACTGTAATTATCTATATATAGTACTGCATGGCCATGACTAGCAGTTTAAAATGCTGCATACACCGGTGGGGTTCTTTAATATTCACAAGGGCAGCATAACCATTTCTCCTCTCATTTTTCCTACATTGTGGCCATGACCCTAAAAAGTAGGTGATGCTTCATTTATTGCTCATGTCTCTGCATACCGCTGCTAACGCTAGGGACTGTGTATTTCGTACTTTTATTTGGAAATCTCAGTGACCTTGGTCACACCAGGCTGAAGAAACCTGTCTTGCAAGCATGTGCCCAGGTGATTAATTTTAACAAACAGGTTGCTTATAAGAGTGTAATTACTCACGTGTGTAAATGGCAGGATGGGTGCACTGACCTGTATTAGACACATTGTATTATACACCTCCCCATCGTTTCTATTTCACTGTTAATCAGAGGACTGAAAACCTTGCAACATTTAGACAGCTTGAGGTTGAAGGCTGAAATGTCACTTTTAAAAGAGGGTTAAAAAGGTCATGCAGCTGCAAATAATAATAGCCCAATGAAAATCAGATTCTTACTGCAGCCCACTTCAAGAATAACATTGAAACAGGAAACAAGCCTGCTTGATGTTTTTACCAGTATGGCAGTAAGATTACTGCTGAGTTTAAAAAGGGGGAGAGAGAGACAGAAAGGAGCGTGCTTTCTTGGTGTTGGATGTTAGAACTATTTTTCTGATTCAGAAAGGGTGATCATGGGGCTCTGCAAAATCTCCTTGAGGAGCAGAAGGACATAGGGTACTTCCCTCTGGAGGCTGCTGAGAGGGGTTGTAGTGTGTTGTGATGTTCTGAGGGTGATTTTGTTTCTTTGTTTGCTTTTTATTTGCTGTGGGATTCAGTTTTATTAACTATAATAAAAATATATAAAAAATGTTATGCTGAAATCAAGAAAAAGAAGAAAATCTTTGTTTGCTGCAGAATGTACTTGTTATTCTTCCATGTGATGTGGCTTGGAGAAGTCTTTCTATGTTTCTTCTGTATTTTTGTTTATTTATTTTTCTAAATAGAATATCTTAACTTCCCGCAAGCAGAGTGATATTTCAGTGCTACAGTGTAGCAGATTTCCTCACTTAGACATTGTGCCAATAAGACTCTTTACATGATCGCAATAGGGCAATAAATGCTGACAGATGTTGTTAACATGTCTATTAAAATTCAGCCCCCTTTTCTGCTGCATAATGCACTCATGCCTATTAATAATATCAGAACTAATGCTGACATATCAATATTAACACTCACTTATATTTATAATCCTTGTTTGCCTCTTTGAAGAGGTCACAAAGTTGCAATAAATTAAGCTATTGATAACAGAAGTAAAAAAAAATCAGGTCTGAGCAATTTTTTAACTTTTCAGTCGTCATAGATTTGCCTGATATTCTTCACGCACATTTCACTGCAGCAGTCATCATATGTAGTACTATGAAAGGTGAACAACTGTAACTTGAATTTTTGAGATCCCAAAGGTTAATAAGTACCTTAATTTAGATGGAAAGGTTGCTGTGATTTACTTTTAATTAGGTGAAGTTGAAATGTTGCTATTGGTTGCCTTATTTTCTTCATGCATGCTGAACCACCTGCATGCACTGTGGAAAAAGGAGAGGTGGGTTGTGTGGGCCAGCAACACACATGGGCTGTGTGAAGTGAACTGTGTGTCAGGGGATGTGTACAACTGTCTATATCCTGAACTGAAGGATGGGAGATGCATGCCTGCATCTTGAAAATGATGCTGTGCAAACTGTGCTGTGCATGACACAAACATCTCTGCTGCCAAGAGCTCCCATCCTGCTGCAAACTTGGGGTGAGTTCCCGTGTTGCTTGTGCATCCGTAGCTCTTGCAGAGTTCAGCAGGAATGGGGGATGCAGGAGGTTCACACAGCCCAGATTTTCAGATGCTTGTTTCTGGTCAACTTTTAAGCCTAAAGCTTGAATTACTGCCCTAAAACAGCCAAGTGCTGGACAATGTCTCAAAATTTGTCGGCAGCAGGCAGCCCTTTCACTCATTCACTATTGTAAGAGAGTCAATAGTGCTACAGTCTCAACTGCAGTGATAGCATCACATGTAAATACAAATTCTGCATGGTGCAGTTTGTCTTGAGGGCACTGTACTATCTGGTAGCATGTAATGTGGGTTAAGTTATGCTAGACAGTATCCTGGAGGGCACATATGATATAGCCATTCTGGATTATTACTTTTTTTTTTTTTTTTAAGTTTAGTCTCTGCAAATAGTATGTAAAGTGATTCTCGTGGGAACCAGCAGCTGCTTTTACATTTCTAGTAAACGGCTAAATGTTGAATCTGACACTTTTTCAAAGTACTGAGAAAAAAAATCCAAGTCCATGTTTTCCTGGAGTTGGTCCCCATGCTCAGGATTCTAGTCCTCAATGAGGATGTTATTTTGGTGCTTAGTCCATGCTTATCTATCTAGGTAACCTTGAGAATCATTTAATTGTTACCAGAGCGTGCACTGATGGATTTAGGGACTAAAGCTCAAGCTCTGGGCAGGCAGGGCAGTCTTAGACTTGCAATACTCAATAAGAAAACAAACCCCAGATAATTCCTGGTAATGTTTTGAAATTCATGTGGACACTTGGGACCAGAATTGTTACTCTCTTATTTTCTTTAACTGAGTCTCATCCGTTCTTCTGCTATTGAAAATGCAGTTGTCACTCTCCCCTGAGGAGGGGAGAAAGGGGTAACAGAAACTTTTGGCTGTGCTTCAGTTGCAGGAGTAATTGAGATGTCAGATAAAGCCTTTGATTAATCACAGGATTTTGGTGGGGTTTTTTTTGGTGTTTGTTTTTTGTGAAAAGGTCTTTAGGAAAGACAACATCCCAACGTCACATCCCATAAATAGATGTGGATTTAAAAATCAGACTTAGCTTGAAGTTTTGTGGTTGTTGTTGTTTCTTTTCGTGGGTTTGTTTGTTTAGTTGATTATCTCTTTGCTGCTTGATTCTTTCAGACAGGGTAGCGTAATTCAGAGAATTTTTATTGTTTCACCTCTTAAGAACTTGTCTATGCAAAGTCTGGAAGTGAAATAACCAAAATTAGAAGTAATTTAACACTTTTAGTTATTTTAGTATAAGTTCTTATGTGAACATACTCTTCCATTTCTGATTATGAGTATCCTATTTCAGTTTAACATAGCTGTAAGCTAAATCAAAACAGGATATGAATAATCTTAAGGGAATGAAATAGGTAAAATTTTAGTTATTTCAGTTCTAGCCTTGTGTAGATAGATAAGTTAGTCCTGATTTAGGGTCTTTCTTGACACCTAATTGTATTTGGTGTAATAAATCACTTGTCTTAGGCCAGATGTTGGTAAAGATGTCCACATCAAGAAAATCAGTTGATGCTACTTATCACCTTTAGGATGTAGTGGAGGTGAAAGGGTAAATAAAAATAGAAATTCTTTACTTCTGGATACTGTTTCTAGGAGTCAGTGGAGTGAGGTAAAGGGTGCTTTTGCTGCCTTTTTTTTGTTTCTTTTTTTTAGGTCACAAGTAGGAAAATATCCCGTCGGGCTAATGCTATCCAGCAGAATGAATTTTGATTAAAAAGAAAAACTTATCATCCAAGAGTGTTTTGTGGTGTTTGTTTTGTGTTGTTTTTGTTTGTTTGTTTGTGTGTGTGTTTGTTTGTTTGTTTATTTTATTTTGTTTGTTTGTTTGTCTGTTTGTTTGTTTTTCCTAACTTAGTGCATGGAAAATAATTGATGTAAGTACAGGCCTGGCTGATGTTCCGGTTAACAGTGTATTTATTGCTTACAGGGAATGATAGCAATTCTTCTGAAAATAAAGTGTAAGCATGGTAAAGATATTCCTGTAATAGGAAAAAATGAATTGTAGTTTTAAAAAATTCCAACAGGGTTGAGTGATTTTAGCACTTGTGCAGATTTTTGTAGTTTTAAAATCAAATTCTGCTTCTCCAACAAAATGTTTCTCTTTGTTTTATGAAAAAATGACACAAACACAAGTCAAGTGTGGTGAGGCTGAATTTTAAAGTATTTGAGGCATAATGTAAACAGAAGTCATAAGTTGTGCTTTAAGGTGGGTCAGCTACTATATTCTATCTTGTAATGCCAGTTGTATTATAATGCCTGTACCAACAGTGTATAAACACATCCAGAAGAAGGGACTTATTTATTTTATGTCCAAGAATGTTACTAAAAAACCTTATTTTTACTGATGCTCGTCAGGGACACTGCCATAATACTGACCCAAATTCAGCTGCGTTACTACTTTT
This sequence comes from Chloroceryle amazona, assembly GCA_027560015.1. Classification (NCBI taxonomy): domain Eukaryota; kingdom Metazoa; phylum Chordata; class Aves; order Coraciiformes; family Cerylidae; genus Chloroceryle; species Chloroceryle amazona. Next base: position 24,682 of record JANHFX010022196.1, read on the forward strand.
TGAGGGCAAATGCTTCCTCCTCCTGTTTTATTTGAGACCTGAGAGCTCTTCCTCAGGCTTTAGTGCAGCGTTATTACAGGACTAGAACTGCTATGGGGAAATTGCAGGCAAAACTTAGGCAAAAATTTAGGCAAACCTTCACCTCTCAAGCTCCTGAGGGTCTAGCTGGCCTTCTGAAGGACGGGGATGTATAATTATCTTGTGTGTATAAAGAACATGTATGTAATGTATTTAAGTTATTAATATCGAACAGTATGGATGAAGAACTTAAAGTGGACTCTTTCTCAGAAGTCACCTAAATTTATGGTTTTAATGTTGTTCAGCAGGAGCTGAAGAAGGAAAGGTAGAAATCGTTCATTTGAGATATTTCTCAGTAGACATAGTCTTATCTAATAACAGCACTGAATATATGCTTTTTTTCTGAGGCAGATTTCTGCTGTGAAAGTTTAATTATGATTATTTTTTCTTTCTTCAAAGTAAATATGTGCTTAGGAAGGAGTAATAACAACTTAGGCTGAATGGAGCCTGATGAATATTAGCAGATTTAGTACTGCGAGGATGAAAACGTTCTTTTCTGGTCTATTTTGGGAGTTTGAAATAAAAGCACAAACCATGACGATTGTATGTTTCATGTATGTGTGAAGTTTAGAATGTATATATTCATAGGTTCCCTGTCTTTCCCCCTCCCACTTTTAACATGTAGATTTATGAGGAATCAAAGATGAACTTGGAGCAGGAGAGGCCTTTTGTCTGCAGTGCCCCAGGCTGCTCACAGGTGAGTGGAGTCAGCAGTGATATTAATTGAGTCCTCAGCACTAGCTCTGGCTTGTATAATGCCTCCTGATATATTAACACATCTAATAATAATATATGTGGGTTGTGGGGTTGTTTGGTTTTTTTTTAAGTCGTGTTCCCCCCGCCAATTCCTTCCTTCCGCCCTTCCCCCACAAGATATGATTACAAAATATTTAAAGCAAATACAACTGCCAGTCAAAAATTGCTTGGTAAAATTGCTTCTTAAGCTGCTTCTGTATCTTCCTCCATCCCCAAACCTAATGTTTCAAGCCAGGTATTGCAAATTTCTTCAGTGGCTGTCAAGGCAGGACACACTTGTCTGCCTTCTGCTTAGATATGTGATGAAATATATTATGTTTCCTATTGGATGTGGTAACTCTTGATTTTTATTTTTTCTATTTTTTAAAATCTTTGAATCATCTCCCTATTAAATAATCTCTATAGAAAATTCGGCCTGTAGATAGATTCTGCCTCGGGATGTACATTTGGGATACCTGTTCACTGGTGATCTTCGATGTGTCTCTGAGGGTATAATCTGACCTGTAACATCAGATGTTAACTGAAGTGACAAGGATTTTACCTGCTGATATTTTGAATTGGGATTTATGTGTTTTTTCAATGATTTTGCAGTCAAGAGGGAAGTTCCTCCCCATGCAGTGATGCGGGAAGTTCCCTGTGTGGTGCTTCTGACCCTAATTCAGTTTAGTGACAAAAGTTTGTGAGTAAAAGCTTCACGCAAGGGCATCTTTTGGGCTTCTGTCCTGTATGCATCTCTTCTAAGTGATTTAGCTTACCCACTTCATAGACTACTCCTCTCTTAATGAGAGCAATATTTCCCTGCTTTAACCGTATCTTTGGAGTTTTCAGCTGGCTACTATTTTTACAACCCTTTATGTTCTTCTGGTGGAATGATGGGTGACTCTTACTGGAGTGGAGGTCTTGATTTTGCCAAGAGCTGAAATAACAAATGGGAAAAGCTTGAGGTCCAGTTAACAACTGGCCAAGTAGCTTTGCTGTTTCACTAAATGAGAGCTGTTCTGTGGATGTCAGAGTGTACCTTTTGGGTTTTCCCTCTGATTGAGGACTTGTCACTTCAGATTTTCCTCCACATGCTGAGTTAAACGTTTACCATTCTGTCACAGAGGTAGAATAAAATTATCTGAGCTTTATAGTCAAGTTGTTGTTTTTTTGTTTTAATCTTTAAACTAACATCCACTCAGATCAGTGGACTTGAGTGCTTTCATGTCAGCTATTAGTTAATTTTCTCGGTAGAGGAGTGGCTGATCCAAACAAGTTCATTTAGCTGTTTGGTTTGGTTGGTTTAGCAGGTTTGGTTGTATGCTGTTACAATTTGGAAAGACAAGCAATGTAGCTGTGATTTCATCTTTTAAAAAACATTTAACTTCCCACTTCAAAACATGACCTCTATTTATTGTAGATGAGGACTTGGCAGAAATGCAGTGTAACTCTGCTATCCAGCTCAACTGGGGACTGGCTTCTTTATCAGCCAGTGTGGATGTGTATTGAGGGCTGAGGGAGTTGACCTTCTGCACAAGGAAGAAAGTAGACTTACAAAAAGAGAAGTCTGGGCTGAAGGAATAGCTTCTCCTCAGTTGCCCCATGCCCCCTTTAAGCTGGCTGATTTTAGCCTGAAAACAGAGCATGGCATCCTTGAAGGAAAATCCATTTCCATGAGAACAAAACATGGGTTTTTTCCCCTCACAATTTCATTGAGCAAGGTCTTTCACATATTCCCTTTGTTCTTAACACAAATTTCTAGTGCTGCATTTCTTCCAGATGAGTAAGCAATGAACCAGGATTTCACAGTGAGGAAAATGTCTTTGGGATTTTTTTTTTTCCAGAGAATTAATTCTCATTATTTATACTGCTTTGTCTCTGGGCTTAGAGAGATTCTTAAAAGATGTAACATACTGCAACTATTTGTACTATAGCCACAAGCAAAGTCACTTAGCCAAGAATATACTGTGTTGAAAGCATTCAGTCATTTTAACTCTGTTGTTGCCAGTTTTTTAGTGTCCTATGTAACCATTGCTTGAGAAAGCTCCTTTTAATTATTTTTTTTTTTTCCTCTAGCCCTGGTAATACAACTGTAGGCCTTTGCTAGTCCTGAAATAACCCTGTTAAAACTATTGCAGTAGTTTGCAGCAAAGGTCTGTGTATGTGCCTTCTGGTGAAGGAAGCTTTAGAGAACCAATCTGTTCTTAGACCCCAAGTGTGCAAATGCTTGAACATTTATTCAAGCTTGTCTCTTTGTCTTGTTCAAAAGGAGCTATTTGCTTTAGAAATCTGCTATCAGACTTTAAAGCAAACTTAACACACTGATTATTTTCTTATAAAGGACATCTCTTCACCTTCTCTGCTTAACAAAGGAAAATAATTTAACTTAGTATCATAAAGGGTCATAAATAATTGTTATATACTGAGCACTATTGAATTGCCACTTGGAAACCTCTGATACTTTGACTTGATTCAGAAATTAAACATATATTTTGCCTGAATGCTTCTAGGTAGGGAATGGCTGGCTTATTTGATTATTTTTATTGCTGTTCAGCAGATACAGATTGCAGAAAGACACAAAAGGAGAAAAATCCAGTAACGTGATTTAAGATATGCTGCATTACTTTGTGTTTGCCGTGGGCTAAGAGCATACACAAGAGCAGTTATCACAGATCCTCAGGCACGTGGTGACTTGTGAGGCTGTGGTAGCTGGAGCGGATGTCTGAGAACCTTAGGATCCAAAACTTAGTCTGCAACTTGTTCAAGCAATGCATGGCACCTTGCAGTTTGCAACCCCAGAGAGCACTGCAGAAAATACATTTTTAAGCAGAGTAGAGCTATTTGTTACTCATACTCACATTTTCAAATATTCTGTTTCCTGTGCCATTTGGACACATTTCTAGCTGGATACATTTCTTTCTCTCATTTTTGAAATTCTGTCTAGTGACAAAAGTTTATTAGAGAATTAAATTTTTTTTTTCCCCCCTCCCCTCTCTTTCTTTCTTTCTCTCTCTCTCTGTGTTTGCCTGACAGCGTTTTCCAACAGAGGATCACCTGATGATTCACAGGCACAAACATGAAATGACTTTGAAGTTTCCTTCAATAAAAACAGATAATATGTTATCAGGTAAGAAGACACAAATTCAAGAGTCAAGATACCTATTCAGATGATGTTGAAAGCATGACTCCTACTGGAAAGCTACTGGCAAAATACCTCAAAGATTGGTTTTAAAAAGCCCCAGCTCCAATTAAATAACAAATAGAGGTGGAATAAGCTAGAATGCATATATTTGGACAAAAAGACAGCTGCCATTCTTATGCCTTCCCACAGGTTTGGCAAGAGAGGGAGAGAAATTATTGAACCTCAGCCATTCTGGCAGCTCTATGGCAGACTCCCGTGTCAACATGCCAGTGAAATATAGGCACTCCAGCACATGTCACCTGGGAGTCCAGCAGTGAGCATATAATGAAGTGCATTTGTGCTGTTATAAGACTGGCTATTTAAGTTTGACAGGCTCACTTAAGCAACTGTAACAGACCACATCATATGAACCCCCTTATGGTGGTTCAAGACTGCCTGCTGCATGTAGCCATAACCAGGAAGATAATATACCAATGGGTAATATCCAGTACTCTTTTCCCCTAAAGGTTTTCATCTCTGCACTTCCCCCGTCACACACAGAGGTTATTTGGTATTATGTGCAATTACATCCTCTAGTTTCTTAGGTAGTTTTTTCGTACTCTTGTCCGAGTAACCACACATTGGTGGCTTGCTGGCATTTGGTGAGTGCTGGGTAAGGTCAAGCTAGCCTTAATCTTACCACTTCTTTCCTCTCCTGTTCCCTTTCCTATTGAATATTCCTTGGGCTATAGTAATGGAATAATAAGCATATCACTAGCATTCTTCAGGTTTCAAAGTAATTGTAGAAAAAAACCCTATGATGCAAGTGTGTGTGGGTATGTTAACCAGTGTTTGATGCTTATCTTTTGAAATGAGCTTCTTTAAGATAAATTGTGCCATTTTAGGTGTAAATACATCATGATTAAAGCGTCTCTAGCAGACTAACTCTTTTATGGTTTCCATCTTTATGGAAATCATAATTGGGTAGCAATTGCTTGCAGATATTTGTTTTAGACTTTGTTGTTGGTGGTGTTTTTTCTGGGACTTTAGGCACCAGTGAGAAATCAGAGAGGCCTTGTCCCAGATAGAATTTATTTTCTTCTTACACTCTAATATGCCATAGTGGACTAAGTTTAGACTTGGCACATTGAACACAGCACGTTGAAGAGTAGGGCTTGTAAAGTGCCTGCATGCCAGTTATGCCCACAGACTCCTGTGTTTGCAAGAGTGAGAAAATGCTGCTCTTGCACTTGGACATGTCCTCTGGCAGTGAAACTGCTTGAAGACATCTGTGCTGTGGGCACATTCATCCTGTGAAAGTTCTGTCTTTTGTTACAGCTTTCTGCTTGGCAAGACTTTTGCTTGAGGGCAGTTTCTAAGGAGTATATTCTGTCATCAGGAGTCTCCATTTCTGTTTGGTGACTTCTGTGATTTAGCTGCCCTGCTCCTGCCAGTGGGTTGCTTTCCCAAGCAAAAAGCTTTCAATGGCTTCCACCACTGTCACCAGTAGTGGGGTGCCTAGACCTGCAGTTAGCCAACTAACTATACAGAAGTACAGAATTTCATGGCCAGAAAGGCTCCAAGGCTGCTTCTGAGGGATGTGTTCTTCGTTTATTGTGTATGATGATCCTCTGTAGTACTGATAAAGTAAAAAGCTTCACGTGTTCTCAAAGACTGTGGCAAATGTATCTGACCACAATGGCCTGGCAACCTGGTGTTGTTGTGTATTGATTTTTCTTTCCGTGTTCGTTTGGTGGATTTGTTTGGCATTTTGCAGTCCTTAGTTTGGAAGCATCATAGATCATCTACTCTCTGCAGGGAGACATTGAAAAATAGTTGTTTCATTACCCACCAAAACCCTGGGGAAATCTAAATACCTTAAAGTTTAAGATGTTTTATTCTTAGATTTCATAATGAAAAATTAATGATATATGGGGAAAAGAGACAGACTTTTCTCTTAGACATTTGTCTTCATGTCTTCCTTCTTATTTTTTTCATTTTTGCTTATTTGTCTCTTTTTTTTTTTATCCACCAAATTGCTTCTGTCATCAGTAGATTCAAAGAACTGCAGCAGCAATTGTCCTGTAATAAGCCAGGTGCAGTATTAGTGTGTTGCGAGTTTTTTTTTCCCTCTTTTTATTAAGCTGCCTAGAAGTCTGACTTTCTCCTTTTTTTTTTCCCAGTATGTTGTATACTATCTATTGTATGTTGTATACACTGAGATTCCTATTGTATCAAATTTTTGAAGGGAATGAGTAACACCTTACCATCACTGGGGGAGAATCCTTCAAAACATGCTGCTAGCAGATGAAGGAGAGGCCAAGATTATCTGTGTAGAAACTTTGTTTCTTCCTGATTCTATTTATTGAAAACCAGTTCTCTGGATTTTTGGTGGTAAAGCCCACTGTGGAGATAGAAACAGTCTCTTCTTGATGAAAAAGGGTATGTGCTAAAGACAGTGCAAATGTATTACTTTTCCCAGGTAAAGCCTGTGTCAGTGAGGTAACTTATGGCATCCTTGGTTGGCTGAATTTGTTTTCAAACCACAAGGAGGTTTATAATAAATAAGGCATGAGTTTTGTGGAGTGCAAAATGATTGACTAAAAGGAAAAATAATTTTGTTTCATATCTTGTTCACTTCTGTGGACCTTGCTTTACCGAATTATGAAATTAAAAGTCTTCTAAAATTGAGCTGATCAGGTTCTGAGTGACCAGAAAATTGATAGATGTGTTGCACCCAGTATGTGTCCCCTCACAGAAAGCCCAACCAGTGCTTTAAACAGTAAATCTTTAAGATGTAAAGTTCTTGGGAGCCCTTGTTTGTGAGCCCCTTGGTGAGGGCAGTTCCACCAGGTATGACTGAGTGCGCCTCTTCCTCCTCTTTCATCATGTGCTTGAGAAGTCGTGACCTTGAGCTTCTTCATGTACTTGGGAAGTAACTTGCCAAATCAATGAAGAAACTTTATTGAATTTCTCAGGACATTCCTCTTTCCTCGTGGCTGCTTGATGGGCAGCCCTTCAAATTTCAGTGCTAGCCCTATTACTCTGACTTTGTTATCATTGTGTGAAAGTATAACAGGGTAAGGATATAACTTCAACAGAGTCCACAGCTGAACAAGCCAAATGCCTGTTTTCACTGCGCATCAGACTAAACTTCTTTTTTTTTTTTTTTTTTTAAGAAAGATGAAGAATCAAGTTACACATTTTGGAGCTGTGCTGTTAGATATCTCTTACTGAATCTGATTTTTTTAATTGGTGTTTTTTTTTTTTTTTACTTTTCAAAATGTAAGCTTGATTCACATAACTGTCCTTTGGTTCTCCAGGTTTCTCTTAACTGGTATCATGCTTTAAAGTTTTCATTCATGCTGTGAGGGGTGAAACTCTCGGATGCCAGATAGTTTTACAAAATGCATTCAGATTCACTCTCTTATAGCAAGCTAAAGTGGCATTTCCTGGGCTGTTGTTTTAAAAGCAATATATTGAGACTAAGTGTCCCTTCTGAGACTATTATTTCAGTAATAAAAAAAAAATCCAAACCCAAACACCACCACCACCACCAAAATTTACACAGCAAAACATATGAATATGTAATGAGATCTCTTTACCAGATTTTCCCATTGCCTTATAGCATATATTTTCCAATTAGTCTGGAGAATCAGGCATTGCCTCAGACACTGAGGACAGGCTTTCAAAATGGTCAGCAGCAAAAATATTTTCAGTATCAAGTTCTGCTTTCTGAGTGCTTCTGAAATCCTCTGCTGTAAGATACAATGTGTTGACTCAGGATCTGCATGGGTCTTTGATCTTGCTCTGGGGCTTTTGTGTTGTCCACTTACATTTTTGAGGTTTATTTAAAATTATTATTTCTTGCAGCTTTTCTGGATATGACTGTGTCATCAGAGAGACTGAGTATTCACCTGAGTAATAGGTGGAAAGAAATATTTATTGTCTAGTTTGAAGCTTGTCAGGTTCTGTGTTCAACCTGGTGATGAAGGCGGGCTAGAAATAACTTCCTAAGTAACTGTCAGATGAAAGAGGTAGACCTGTGATGTGACAGTTGGCTAGAGGTAGATGCCTCAAAGCATACTAAACTAGTTCTGGTAGCAGTTTGGGATGGAAAGATTTTCCATGCTGAGCAATGGGACTGGATTGGGATGGCTGGTCAGTACAATATCCAGATACCTACAGTTAACCCAGACAGATCTATATCCCAAGCTGCCCAGTTGAAAATGCAGCTCAGGCAATTAATGTCCTGGATTGTGTGGCTAACAGCATGCATGCTGACAGCTTCCTACATTAACATGTGTCCTCAGCAGGAATGCTGAGAGTGGTAATAGCTCTGTCTGAGTTTTGATCCAGATGGATCTGGCACATCCAGATGCTGAAGTACAAATCAGAGCCCCGTTCTCAGTAAGCCGGCAATAGTTGTGGGTGCTGGTGATAGCAACAAAAGCTTTGTTTGTACTAACAGGGAACAGTCAGGTCAGGCACAAGCTGTTGGAAAAATCAATGCATTTTTAAGTGCTGAGAATTAGGAATATTTTGTTAATTCTGGGAGACCTGGATGTGTAATTTATGCTAGGGTCTCCTTTGTGATACTGTTCCAAATTCAAACACAAAGGCTTGCCTAATGTAGGTAAAAGAATTACTCTGGTGTTGAGAGTAGTATCTTCTACTTCAGTCTGGAGAACACTGAGAGGAGATCTTATGAATGTTTACAAATATCTGAAGGGCAGGTGTCAAGTAGAAGTGGCCAGTCTCCTTTCAGTGGTGCCCTGTGATAGGATGAGGGTCAATGGTCACAAACTGGAACACAGGAAGTTCCACCTCAACATGAGGAAAAACTTCTTCACTGTGAAGGTGGTGGAGCACTGGAACAGTGCAGTCTCCTCTAGAGACTTTCAAAACCTGCCTGGATGCAATCCTGTATGTCCTGTCCTAGGTGATCCTGCTCTGGTAGGGCGGTTGGACTCAATGATCTCCAGAGGTCCCTTCTAAACCCTGCCATTCCATAATTCTGTAATAGTAGCTTGCCAGACTCCTCAGGGACAACTGGTGTATTGCAGAGGCAAAATAGTTGTTTGCCTCAGGGACAAAGAAAGCCTGCTGGACTTGGTAGCCCTGAAGTCCTGAAACCAAGTGTGTGTGCAGTGTAACTACTCTACTGTGCAAAGTCTTGGTATTGTAAAATCTGCATCTTTGTCAGTTCTGCTCTCATACAAACACTGAGGTTTCGTGGGCTTCTGGTTTCTGTGAATGTTGAAGGATGAAGTATTATAAAATAGAAAGGAACTCTTGTTTTACATCTGGCTGAGCTAGCTTCCAGAAAGTCTGTGGATGGAGTTTAGGCTGGGTGGTTGGTGGTGTTCCCTCCCCAGTTGGGAGGAGAGGGAGGCTCTCTGTTTTAATAAAATGTTATTGTGAATTCTTGCTAGTCTGCTTTTTGGATCATAAAAACTACAGTAACCATATGTGAGACTGAGGTAGTCATTTAAGATCACCATGTCAATACCCAGGTGGTGTAAATAATGTCATTGATCTATCAGTTTTGATGCTTTTAGATAATAAAGTAGTTAATTGGAAAGATCTTCTACAGGCAACATATTTATTATCTCAGACTGCTTATAGTACAGAAGATACACTTTCAGCATGTGCAGAGAAAATCTGATGAGGTCTGCGCAGTTGAAGACACATTCTTGCTCTGGCTTGCTTGTTTTCACTGTAAAAATGGACTTACTTCACTGAGATACATTTTTTTAATCATTTTTTCATCTGTGTAACTATGGATGCTGAACAGATTGGGAACTTCAGCTGCCTGTGCCTGATCACCACCTCGTTACCCATTAAGTTGCCTCTGACCTAATATAGCCTGTTGTAGCAATGCCTGATTTCTGGATCAGCTGCATACCATGATGGGAAATAACAAAATCTTATCTATTTTAGTGTATTTTCTTCTGCCCTGTCCCCAAAATTTTGGGTTCAAGAAACTCTGAAAAAAAAAAATTCTATTTTTTTATTAGTGGAAGTGATGCCATCAACTTCTTTATGAAACCCTAGTTTCTCATCTTGGTCATTAAATTGATAACTTTCTTATTTGATATGAATACCTCACTTCTGAAAATAAAACATTTCCTGTATTTGTCTTACATTCAAATACTAACATGCCCTTTATGTCCAGGAAGTCTTGGCAACAATTATCTTTGTTTTTCTACAAAGCAATTGTGTTGTTCACTAAAGTAATATTTAATCCTTTTTGGAAATACAATCTATTTCTCCTGCTTTTTAGTGCACTTCATTTCCAGTACAAACTCCCATCCAAGGGCCAAAGATAACTCTGGTGTAAATCTACTGAGTTCAGTGAGGTTCTCCTAGAGATTAGTTTGGCACTACTTATTTAAGATACAGACCTGTAAAGTGCTGAGTGTCCTCAGCTTCCATCAATGTCAGCACCTCGTTGACTCAGCTTCTTGTGCTGAGGTCTTGCAAGATTCTTGGAAAGTCTTATGTTTCTGACTCTAGTAATACAGTAGTTAGCTTTGAAAACTAACAGATAAATATGTGTGCATTTCCAAACACTTGAGTTTTGTTTCCTTTAAGCTTACAAGCAGGACGCTCAGGCCAAAAGAAATAAAGCAGTATTTTAACATTAAAGACTTGATTTTTATGTTACATCAATATGTTCCATCAGAAATCTAAATGTATACAAGTGTGTCTGCCCTTGGGTTACCTGAGAAGGTCAAACCTGCAGGACCACACCTGATATAGGTGGAAATTTCCTTCAGCTGGCTTTATAATGGAGGAGGCTGATCCTCCCCCTCAGTTTGCAAGTGAAAACTGCATTTCCTTTAGTATGTATTGCTTATGTGCTGCCCTTTTGTTTAGGGATTGCTGCATGTTTCTATGCTGATCATATAAAGGTCGTTTGTCTGGTAACTGTTCCCCTGTAAGGGGGAAATACTAGAACTTGAGACAGCTTAGACAGGTGCAAGAAACCAAATTTTTCTTCCAGAATTTGCTGAACTGGGAAGCTTTATTCTGAGGTCAGAATTGGCCCAGTATGGGCAACTGGGATTAGTATCACAGTTTTTATTCTTTAAAGGGTGTTGTCAGTGATTATGCAGAAGATTTTTTTTTTTTTGAGAGGGAGTCTTGTCTTTCCATAAAATTAGGTACAAAGCAGCCTGAGCTGGAATGGGGCCTTGAGAAGAAGAAGAAGGAACTACCATTCAAGAGAGGATTTTTTTTCTTTTTTTTTAATGTATGGACAGCTGATAGGACCAGACAGACTGTCCCCATGCTTTTGCTAATACAGTTCTGTACTGTAATATTGAGGGGGTGATGGGAAAGCTGAAGTGGAATAATTAAGAACTCACCTCAGAATGGAGGGAAGCGCCTAAGAGCTGACCTTTGAGGAGTCCTTGTTTCCCAAGTTATGGCTTGATTTTTCAGTTCCTGAAGAAAGACTAGCCAAGGTCATGACTGAAACTACAGTCCACAGGGCAATTTAGCTTGTCTGTCTTGCAGACTTTTGAAAAAGTGGCTGAAAATCTTGTACCTTCTTGAGTCCCTTCTGCCTATGGCATTAAACAGAATCCTGTTCTTCCCTGAATTATTTCCAAGAGGACAAAAGATTCCTAGAGATTAAGACATGCATTAAAAATCTTTTGACTCAGGTTCTTGTGGTTTATATGTATTATCAACACTTTCAGGTATCAAACACATGAGGATGCTTCTTTGTGGTCAAAGCTTAACATTTCATAGCTTTTTCTAAATGTTGTTTTGCTGCTGCTTCAACTTGTGTTAGAAGTGGAGCTCGCAGTGGATACCTTCATGTGTTTTGCAAAGTATGTGTATGTTTGAGGTTTTCAAGCACCTGAAGGTGTTAACTGGTGCATTATCTGCAGCAGTTATGTTCATACAGTGGTGTAAACATGCATTATGATATGCAGTGAGTTGATCTGCATGCACCTCTTACTGGAGGTTTATAGACAGTTCTAATGACCATTTGTACATGTTAAGAGATGCATTTGTGTTATGTGCCCTGTGAAAAACTGGCCTGTTGTCTTTCTGGTTGAATGATGACTGCTGCCTGTTTTCAGACACTGGTGTCTGCCCGCAGTGCATAGTGTTGAAATTCAGTGCTGTGTGTTTTGGTTTTGATGGTGGTGTGGTAGGTGTGGGAAAGCATAGAGAAGTTAGTTAGAACCTCTCCTTTCCTGTAAGACTACTTAACTGCCTCTGACTCCTTTTAATATTAAATACCAGTGATCATTTCTTTTCATATTCTCAGATCAGACTCCTACCCCAACACGCTTTCTGAAGAACTGTGAGGAGGTCGGCCTCTTCAACGACATAGATTGCTCCCTAGAGCACGAATTTAGAAAGGCACAAGAAGAAGAGAACAACAAAAGGGTGAGTGTGAGCACACTGAACCCTTCCTTCCCCTTTGATTCCTTGAAACTTTAAAGGGTATTGTGTGAAAGCAGATAATACCTGGTAGTAACCTTTTGGTTAGAAACTAGGTGGCACTGTAAGTTGTGACATGCTTTTTAAAGTACTGCAACAGTTGACCAAAAAAACCAATAACCAAACCAGCAAAAAAACAGCATTACATTTCCAAAAGTGTGTAAATGTGTTTGCCAGGGTTTGATTCCAAGTCTCTGCTTTTAAGTAAACTGTAATACAAACCACACACCTCTTGAGGGAGAGGCTTGAGAAAAGTGTATCTCATTTGAAGTAAGGATTGCAAACTTGTTCAAATACTTTACAGGGAAATGTGGGTTATAAGGAGGCATTTACTTCACACATACGGAAAAAGTTTTGCTCTTTCTTTCAAAGCAATGGGCTCCTGGATTTATTTGTCACTGTTACCAGCTTTATCATGTTTCTGTATTTCTCATAAAGTATTCATGTTGAAGGGGGAAACTTTAACTTGTATTAACTAATAGATAACATATCCCATTTACAATTAGTATTCTTTTAGTCTCAATAGTTGTTAGTTTAGGCTGAATTATATAGGCCACTTTGTATGCGGTTAAGTGTTTTGAGGGATCCTAAATAGCTGTTAAAATTTTCACAGAATCGTAAAAGAGCTTAATGTACTACAGGGGCCAGCAAGAAGTAATGCATGAAATTTAACTTTTCAAATAAGCATCCAAAGTTCTAGTTGCTTTTGAGAAATAAAATGCATGATTAATGGGAGGCTTCCTACAGGAGCATATTGCTCCCTGCAGCCCTCCAACAACCTGCCCGGGGCCTCCCCTTCACAATGTTCCCTTTTGTGCCTCTGTTTCCCCTCTCACATTTCTGCAGCTCTTGGAAATTCTGAGGTAATGTGTCCCCTGCCATAGGAGTTCCCCAGTTATTGAACACTGTGTTGTTTGGCTTAGTTCTCACGGTAATCTCTATTTGTCTAATTTGAACGTTAACTGGCACCATAGACTAAAAATAGGAAAAGGTGGCCACGAAGCAGCTATGGTGCTAAAGATAGAAGGCACTTCTCCTTAGCTTACCTCAGCATAATTTTGCCTTTTGGAGTGTCTATACCTCCGATTTCAAAGGCTTCCTCTGTATGTACTCTTTCTTATAGCTGCTGTATTGTGCCGTTTGCTTTGCCTGTCAGTGATTGCTGTCCAACTCAAATTCATACATGTGGGGCATATGTGTGCTGCTTGTGCTTGTGAAATCTGGAGGTAGCAGCGTTTATGGATCTTGAGGTCTGCCAAGTAAAGGCCCAAGAGGACTTTTTGGAAAAAGAGGTGAAGCTGATTGCTGTGGTGCAGAATGGGATACAAAGCTCGTAGAAAGAGTATGGAGAGGGAGTCTAAGAGTGGCTTGTCTTTGGCTATAGGGAAGGGAGTCTAGAGATGGTCTGTTTGTGACTTATAAAGAAACAGACTGGGACAGATAGAGGAGAAGAGAAGAAGGGCTGTGGCATGGTATGCTGATCAGGGAAAAAGGGTGTCCAAATGTGAGAGTTTTGGTCAAGGATTGGGAAAACAGCCCAGACTGACCCTCACAGCTTTGTGTGCAGGACAAATGCTAGGAAACACCCATTTAATGAGATAAATGTGTCCAAGTTTAGATTTAACTTGTTAATTCTTTCTTACGTACTGCAGAGGGGAGTCTTGGGCAAAACAATGAGAACATTTCTGTACATTCATATCTCTTCATGAATTAGAGGATTCTTAAGCAGTTCTTTCTGTTTGGTGTTTATTTTGCAGGAGTAGGAGATGAAGACAAATCTACTGATGTGGACTTCAGTGTAGTTAGCTACAGATTGCAACACCTGATGTTGCAGGGTCCATTTCAGTTTACAAGGGGTAGTTGCACAATCTGATTAAAAGCTAGACAAGGGCAGCAATTTACCTGATAAGTCCAGTTGTTTAACAGCCTCTGGAAGTCTTTTTCTGCCCTCTTACCAACCCCTGCAGCTGCTATTGGTGATCTCCAGGGAGCAGTGATGGATGGAGATGAGCAAAACATTAAAAAAATAAAAAAGGGGGAGGTGGGAAACCAGAAACAAATCAAAATAAAGCAAGCAGAAGTCTCACTAGCTGGCTAACCTGTAGCATTTGCTCTGTGTTTCCAATTAGTCTGCTGTATGTTCATTCTTACATTACCAACTGACTGTCAGATAGGAATCTGCAGCAGGCTTCAGTTGGGCTTTACACAAATGCAAGAGACAAAGGCCGTGACAGAAACAGACAACTCTGGCTGCAGCTATCACTCGCAAAATGCTTCTAACAGCCTGGCCATGGAATACAAATGCAATGTAGTGTTGTCCTTATGGACCTACCAACACTTGGAAACTAAGACTAGCTGCATGGAAATCTCACAGCTCAGAAAAGCCTTCAGAAATATTTTTGGTCATGTTAATTTCTCTGAACTCTGAAAGAAATAGCTTTGTTTATTTTAGTATATCATTGTGGTTTAACACACAGCTTGACACTGAAATCTTGTAAAAGGAAAAATGCCTCTTTTTTTTGTGTGTGTGCGTTTTTGTTTTGGGTTGTAGTTTTGTTTGTTTGTTTTTTCCTTGAGAGTCATCATTTGAAAATTCAAAGAATAAAGTCCAAATATTGCATTCTTTCTTTTTTTTTTTAACTCTTCTGAGTGGGAGCCCACGAATAATCCATAAGAATTTGTTGTGGTTAAGCTGGTTATGTTGACTGGTGTCAACAGCTGAATACAAGGTTTTCTGAAAATTGTGTGTACCCCTTTTTTGGAAAGGTAGTATTGGGGAGAATGCACTTGCATTAATATCCCGGCTGCTTAGCCAGGAACAGATTTCTTAGTGTCTTTCTGCCATAGTTGCTCATGCGTAAAGTGAGAGTAGTGTCTCTTTCTGCTTCCCATGCTTAATAGGTCTTGCAATTGTAAGCTCATCTGTCAAGGACTGTCTCTTAAAGTATACTTGAGCTAGCCTTTGCTTGGGGGCTGAGTGGACTCAAGTAATAATAATGATGATGATGACCTCCAGGACCTGAATTGAAATGAGAAATGTTAAGTTATAAATGGAAGTGAGATTGTCAATTTGTTTTGCCTCCTCTGTTGCTTGTCCATCAAATATTAGCTGGAAGTTTCTGCCTGAGGGAGATCTACTCCTTAAATGCAAAGGATGCTCTAGATCAGTGATAAGCATATGAGCAGTCTTCCTGACACAAGCATCCTACCCATCAAATTCACCAACAAAATTTTCACAAGTACAAGCATACCTATATTATATATCTACTTGCAAAAGAATAAATATTAAAGCTCTAAAAAGCTTGAAGCAGGCAGCAATTGACAGCTCTAAACTGACAGCTCCCAGACTAAATTTGCAACACAAATGCAGAAGGCAGGTAGTGCTGGTGGATCAGA
The DNA here is from genome assembly GCA_027560015.1 of Chloroceryle amazona. Taxonomy (NCBI): domain Eukaryota; kingdom Metazoa; phylum Chordata; class Aves; order Coraciiformes; family Cerylidae; genus Chloroceryle; species Chloroceryle amazona. The sequence goes on from JANHFX010022196.1 coordinate 40,478, forward strand.
TGACCATATTAGCCTACTAGCTGCAGCTTTTAGGTTTGCACTGCTCAGAGCATTAAGTATCCAAAGCATTTGTAATGGGTTATACTTGCAAACACATGACCTTTGCTGCTACTGGATAGGCCCTACTATTGCATCTTTTTTTAAGCATTAAGGTTGTATCTGAGGAAGTAACGTAAAGATGGGAAGAGTCAGGATCTGTTTCTGAACAGTTACTTGGATCTGCTTCATTAAAATGAATCTTGTCTGACCTCCCTGCATGAAATGATGAAGAGTGGAAATATTCCCAGTGTAGCATGTTGTCACAGTTTAGGGTCAGGGTGGCCCCTCAGACCAATAACAGACGGTATCTGTTAACCCCACTTCCTCCCCAAAGGGGAAGAGAAAGGGAATAAGGGAGAGAGACTGAGCCATTAGAAAAGGAAACTAGAACAGCTTTGATGAGAATAATAATAATAAAAATAGAATATGTACAAATATATACAAACCCAGTATGGAACCCAACCCCCCTGACGGTAATTACATCACTGTCACCACTGATGCTGTGGAGCAGGCACTGGAGGAGTCCCAGACCAGGCCCCACAGCAGACAGGAGCTGGATTCTGGTACTGGGCTCAGGAACACACCCATTGGGATTGAAAGCAGAATGGACAGAGTCCTCCTTGGATGCTCCAAGGAAAGAACTGAAGGAGGACCTGAGCCAAGCCAAGCAAAGCTGGCAAAGCAGTCCAAGAGCTACACAAATAAGCTACACAAATGAGATGGGGAAACACCTACACCTTGGTTTTAGTGTGGGTTGTTCAGTGTCAGTTCAGGAAGCTCATAGACAGCAAGTCCTCTACTTGGCTTTATATTCGTGTTCCAAGCATACTATCCAACCACAGACACCTGTCAGCAAATTGAAGTAGTCTGTTGAAGTTAAAAAAAAAATCCAAACAAAAACAAATACATGGAGCATTTGGTGGTTGAATAGGCTCAGTGTACAGAATAATTAAAAGCCTGAATATTCAGTTTAGTATCGTTAGCAAAAGATGCTATAGTTTAATGCATACTTGAATGGCATAAGCACAGCTTGTACCTTCTGTGTTCTCCTTCTACCTTATATATACCAGGATAGATTTCTATCAGCATAAGAAGGTAGATAAAATGCACTGGTCTAATTTATACCATCTCATGGTTTCTTGATGAACTCTGACTTTCTGATCTATGGAAGAGAATTCTTGCAAATGTTTTGTGAATGTCATATCTCTGTGCTGCAGCCTCTGATCATGGGGAGGATGATCTAATTCTAGGCAAAATGGAAATTATAGAATGTGTCTTTTGAGCAGGTGTAGTTTGGTGGAAAATATCACTTAATTTCCACACCCTGTTTATACTTTATGCAATATATACCCAGCCCACAGGTTTCCGCCCCACTCTGTCTTCTGAAAAGTATGCAGACAGAAAAGATGGGATGGTTTTTGCTTGATTAAGTATTTTTTTTTAAAAAAAATCTCTTACATTGCAACAAGGAGATAAAAAATAACAAATCAGCAGCTCTAAGTTTGATGTAATAAGAATGCCCAAGAAGCACTTTTTGTGTTGCACAAACTTAGTGGGGTTTGCTCCTGTTTTTCTTTTTTTGGAGGCTTATTTTAAGTTAAGGACCAAACCAGCCAACCAGTGAATCAAAAATTGGCCTGATCCTGTTCACTTTTCCCAGTTGTGGGAGATAGAGGCCTTTGGAGATGTGGTAGTCATCCGCAGCAAATGCCATTTTGAAATATTTTGATTTTCTCAGTAGGAGAAGCTGCAAGAACTGTGTTGGTGGATGTCAGAAAACACTTTATATTTTATTTTAATGTTGTCCATCATTCCATTAAAGCAGAAAGTTCATTCTTACATTTGATCATTGAGAGTACAGTAGCCAAAAGTACTAAACTAGCAGTGCAGAAAATGGATCTTTTAGACAGGAAATTGTGATATGGTACCCATACATGAAAAGAAAAAAAACCTATCCATATGTTGAGAAAGGATGTTGTCTAAGTGGTGTAGTTTTGTTTTGTTTTGTTTGTTTTTAATCTGACAGTCTGTACAGCAGAAGAAGGCAAAGACCTATGTTCAAATACTATTTTGGTTGTTTTAAAAACTGTGCAATCATAAATACACATATATGCATTACTTTGTGTAAACACAATGGAAGAATGTCCATATTTTTTCAAGTCAAAGGTCTTTCCAACTTCTTATTCTTTCATTGAGACTGAGTATCTTATGTAGTGAGTATGTTATAGCAGAAGCAAAATAAGGCTAGGAAAGAATTATGTTAATACAGTGCTTAAGTGCCAGGTTACAGTTGTTGTAGGTATTGTAATTATTTCAAGGTGTTACTTTATCAATCAGTTAAGCTGTTGTCAAGGTGATAGCTCCAAACTCACATTCAAAGTCCAAAATTCAATCTTAAATTCAAAGTCTGAAATATCACCCCACATTCAAAGATTTCAGTGTAATATTTTTTATACTCTAAATATAACATTTGTATGTGTGAAGATGTGAGCACAGCATTTCTTCTGGGTGATGTAGTGCAGTACTACAAAGATACATTATAGCTCTGCATCATAGTTTTTCCAAAGGGTTTTTTCTGAGTTTTTATATGCATTAATTGCATCACATTATTGATCTGCTTTATGGGCTCAGTGTTTGCTTATAAAACCCCCTTCTTCTTAATAATTAACTTTTGCAGCATTCTTATAGAGAAGGGAAATGCTTTCTCACTTATTTTCTAAGGAAAAGCAGATTCCAGAGGACACTGTTTTCCAAAGCTGCTTCATAGTGAGACACCAAGCTACTGAAGGAACTGCAGACATGGAGCAAGAATTGCAGGGGAGTGGGGTCCTCTCCAGCATTCTTCCAAGCAAGTCTTTCTGTCTCTATTGGTTCCTAAGTATCTTTAGCAGTGTGTCCCCAAGAGGTTGATAGATACCTTCAAAGGCATTTTAGTGCCTTGCTCTCACGGAAATAAATCAGGAGTGAATCAGTGATCTACAATAAAGGATCTGGTCTCGAGTGATGTGCTGAAAATTGCACAGGAAGTCTGTGGCAGAGCCTCGGATTGATTCCATATCTCTTGGTCTCAGCATAGGGCATCCCACAAACCATATGTGTTAAAGATTTATCAGCTGTTGTTCAGTGTTGCTAAAGACAGGAAGAATGCTCTCCTCTCCAGATGGGTCGGCTTGCTGTTTTTCTAAGCTTGCGGAGCTTTCATGGTAGACATGTGGTGGTTATATTTTATATGGCAATTCTGCAGCTGGCACTTTAGTCTCCTGACTTTGTGAGTCCTGTTTGAACATCTATCTATGTTCAGGCAGTTAGTTACCACACTGAACTGTATTATAAAAGAGACAATTTCTGCATAATGGCACAGAAAATCTGTTAAGACAACAGAGTTTGTAACATGACCTTGCAGAAATATTTAGGAAATGGGCTTTAACTTAGGCTCGTTGCTGCTGGTACAACATCATGTCTTCTGCGGGCAGGCAGTTCTGATTTTTCATATTCTCCAGCAGTGGATTGATGTATTTAGACCCTCATACTCTGAGAGAAGACCTGAATGTTCTTCTGGCAATAAGTGTCTTTATCATGCAGCAAGGCAATTCTTGAGGGCATACGTTTTTGATTGAGCTAAACCTCCTTAACTGTAATCCTTCCATGTTCTTCTGAATTCTAGCTGATGAATCACCCTGAAGAGCTCAGTTGGGACAGTCCACTTTTCTTCTGCTTCTTATTGCCTCTGTCCCAAAGAAGTTGAGTCACCCTCTTGCAATGTTTGGTGTTTTGTATATTTTGGCTACCTCTAAAAAAGGAGACCTGCCTGATTTCATTCTGACATTTCTTTCACAACAACATGGTATAGTTGAGCGTTTTGCCATGGTCTTCCTATGAATGTTTTTAATGGCACAGCTTTCTTGTTACCTGTTCAGATTTCAGCATCATGGACCGGATGCACATGATGAAGGGATAAACCTTCCCTGTAGTGGCATTTTTATAAGTCTATATCTTGGGTAAAGCCTCTAAATCTTGGCAATCTCTTTAGAGCCTACACCCTGCTGTTAAACACAAGCTCTTTGCTCCCCAGAGTGGACTGCAGTCTGTATGGTTGGGTAGGTAATAAGATACTGCTGATGTATTTCAGAGCAAGGTGCACTTCTACTTTATTTATGAAGATAGACATGCTGGTCAAGGGCTTAATCACAGATGATAAATCATTTTAAGAAAGCCTATTAGAACCATATGCCGATTCTTTGTATTAATATGGTGTGTCTGTTTCTAGTCTAATAAGGCAGGGTCTCTTCCCCCTGCCTGGTGTGTGAACTATTTATCTGTTTAAGTGATATCACTTGCTTGGGGGCATACCTCTTTAAGAGGTATCATTAATAAAGCCAGGTAAACAGAGAAGGGAGAGATTCTCGCTCTCCAGCACAAGTGAAGCTGCATGGTTTTGGTCACCTTTGTTGAGATGGAATTGCAAAACAAAAGTCTGAAAGCTGAGACAAGGAAACCTATCGGTTAAAGACTGGAGAACCACAGCATGGCCTTCATGGCAGCATAAGGTTGTCATTTTGGCCCAGGTGGTTACAATCCTGGAGCCTGAGAGCTGTGAGGGGGTGGGTGTACTGACATTTCAGTTACCTCACCTTTCCCGCACTCAGAGAGGGCTGCTGCGGGAACAGGTTCCGCGGCCATCTAATGAGATCCACATTGGTGAAACTATTCCGTGCCAAGTCCTATTTATCATTAATTTGTGGGTTTGCTTACAGATCTTTCCTATTATTTGCTGATTATACCCCTACACGTTTTATTATCTTGCCAAAATTCAAATACTAATAATTTCTTGATTTATTGTTTGTTTATAACTCTGTCTACTGCCTAAATGGATGTAGTTAGAAGATTTCAAAACAGCAACAGCTTTTATGCTGACTGGGTTTCTTTCACGTTTTGCACATGGCAGTCGTCTATTTATAAACCTCCGTAGGGACTCCTAAACCTTTGCAGTTGGGTTCCTCCCACCACTTCAACCCCTTTTTTCCCTTGCTCCCCCAAGGCAAGTTTTGTTTTTTTGGCATAAAGACAATGATGGTGATTGTTATGTGAAGAAAATGTCCACAAGCTATGAACCGTGGGTAAGGGGTTTTAAGTTGTACCTCAAGCAAAATAAATTGGAAATTAGAGACATCCAGGAGAGTAAGGGTATTTTGACCTTAAGGTAGGTGATTCTGATCTGAGTTGCTGGTATATCTTACAAAATGTGAATCTGAAAACCTGAAAATTTACTTTACACCAGTTGTGTGCACTCTATAGCATGACCTTTTTCCAGTACTGTATGAAATTACTGTATTTCCAAAAGTGCCCAAACTTGACTGTTAAATCTGAAGTACTGAGTAACAAAAGGAACAGTGGAGAAAAGAAGACGGAACAACTGCGCATATGGCATGACAGTTAATGTATACTACAGTTGGATGTATAGCCTCATACATCTCTGCGGCAGTTTCATTGGCTTTAATGGAATTTAATTTTTTTGCCTGTTATGGCTAGGCAAAGCTCTGAGGGGAGAAAAGCCTTTGCCCAGAGACTAGGAAAAAAACCCTGTGGTCATGAAGTGATGTGAAGTATCTGGGTACTTGTTGATGTCCTGATAATATGTAAAAATAGGACCCTTTAAAAACCATACCAGGGAGGGGGGAAAAAAAAAGTACTTTTTAACTGTTTTCTTATTATAGGTTCTCTCTCACATACTTCCCTCTAGAAGCTGCCAAGTCCATTTTTATCAAATAAATAATCAGTCTTCTTTCTGCCCTGAAATGCAAGTAAAGCGTGTGTGGCTCAGCCCCTCCCTGGGAAGGGACCAAACACCAATTCACCATGTGAATGTACATGTCAAAGTGCAGCTCTGCCAGCCAGTCTGGGGCTGGGTGGGGAGAGGCGCAGGGAGAATGAACTCAGTGTTACAAACCATCTCTTTTGAATTTCTACAACCTATTAGTCACAGCAAGCTGCCCTTATTGATTTTAGTAAGAGAGGTCACTTTTAATCCTCTAAAGTGGAGAGAGCTCCATGCACTCTCCATAGCATGACATTAAAATTGACACAGCTCTGCATCAGTTCTATGAAAATGCCCTAAACCTAGACGCATTATTGCCTCGCTTTTCAATGGATACAAGCTGCTAACCAGAGCACACTAACCTAGATTAGGTGTAAAAGCTTTAAAATACTTGGTAAGGAAAGCACAGCCAAAAGAAGCTAGAAAATAAGTGAGCATGCTAAAAAAGCTGCCCCTGAAGAAATAGGACATTAGTCTTAAGAAATTTTGTTTTCTCCTTTCTAAAAATTAAAAAGTCAACACGGAGGAGTTGACATTATCATATAAAAGAAGAAACAAAAGGTGACCTTACTCTATGATTATGAGGAAAGCTTTATTCTGGCTGATGGCCCTTGCTAGGTTTGTTTGTCTTCTTTAGAGAACTAAGTCTTTGAATAAAATTAGAATAGTCCAACTTGAATCTTAAGTGTTCCTCAAAACAAATAGCAGAGGTGAACTCTCAGCAGTTTTCTTTTCATCTTTGTTATCCTTGCCCTGACCCATTTTTCCTGCCTAATGATCATTTGTGGCATACTATTATTAAGAGAAGTCTTGATGGAAAAATGCACTTAATGGAATGGGAAAAGTGTTATGAGCCTGGAGAAGTTCATTCTCTCTCTCTCTCTCCTTCTCTCTCTCTCTCCTTCTCTCTCTCTCTCCTTCTCTCTCTCTCTCCTTCTCTCTCTCTCTCCTTCTCTCTCTCTCTCCTTCTCTCTCTCTCTCCTTCTCTCTCTCTCTCCTTCTCTCTCTCTCT
>JANHFX010022196.1:47443-57780 GCA_027560015.1 Chloroceryle amazona
TCTCTCTCTCTCTCTCTCTCTCTCTCTCTCTCTCTCTCTTTCTCTCTCTCTCTCTCTCTTTCTCTCTCTCTCTCTCTTTCTCTCTCTTCCCCCGCCCCCCTCCAGCAAAGGATACTACTGCTCATTTTTATTTCATTCTAGTTTTCATAAGAGAAGTTTTTTTTGAAGGTTTCACTGATTTTTCTGTGAGTCTCAGTAAAAAAAGTACAATGTAGTATTTAGAAGCATTTGTTGGCTTGTCATCTAAGGCTTGTGTTCGCTGTTCTCATTAGTTGTAGCTTGCTCCGGTATTTCTTATTAAAGGTTAGAAATTCTCTTTCTAAATAAGAGACTTCTGCAAAAGGAACCGCAGTAAAAACCCATTAAGATACAATGGTAAACTGTAAACTGTGTAGCCTGTGAGTGTAATGCAAGTGATATTAGAGGTGCTTGACATCCATACCACAGCACCTTTTAATAAGCTAAAAGTACTCTTTGGTTGTTAGTTGAGTAGGTCTCTTAGCTCCTTCTCAACAGAGATGACAATATGTGTGTGTCTGTGTGGGCAGCATGTCTTCCTCTCCTACACGGAGTTATTTGCTCTTCTTCACCTTCCTCCCTCACCTGAGGTGGGGTTGGTAATTTCTCCCTGTTTGTGGAGTTATCAAGGCACAGGCAAATTCAAAGCAGGCACAGAAAGGGAGCTGGCTTCTGGCTTCATCACTTCCACTGAAAATGTCACCTGGAAGAAAAGGTAGAAGCTGTCCCATCTGCAGATCTTCTGTACTCGTAGATGGGGAAGTATCAGTTGATGAAGGGGAGAAAGGAATGAAAGGAAGAAAAGTACCTTTAATTTTTACTTATATAAAGGACTTATTCCTACCTCAGGTCAGACTTGGTGGGGAAAATGAAAATTCACACAGAGGAAAAGAAATATTACTCAGACATGAAGAAAGCTGAATGGGGGCTACCATGAGTCTGTACATTTGAGAGAGAGATAAGTGAAAGAACAGAGACAGGCATTAAGAAGGCAGTTCTTTGTTTCCTGAAAAGTGGGGAATTAAAATATGCCTGTGATATACTTGTTAGCAGAATTGGATAAGCAAAGATAGAGGAGTGTGGAAAGTATAATTTCCTTTTCTCACCACCACTACCACCCCCAACACAACAAAACTGAGTTAGTTTCTCCATTTTATGTTGAATTGAGATATCAAGGGATGTGGCTGTACAAGAGGAGAGGATACATGAAGATGCTAAGTTTATATTGGGTATTAGAATAGTTTTTCCATTAAAAAGAGGAAAAGAGAGACAGCCTGGATGCTGCTGTTTCTGCTTTCAGTGCTTTCTAGAAAATATTTTTTCTCTCATCACACTCCTGTCTTGTATCTGAGGTCTATGTGTATGTCCCTTAGGTTGTATACATCTTTGTAAGGTCTGTTTCTCTAATTGCAAAGTTACCATAGTTCTCTTCCATTTATGCTATTTTTTTTTTGTTCCACTAAATTCATGCAAATGTAAATGCCAACATACATGTTTCAGGAAAACCAGGAAAGCTATTAAGTGCATTACATGTCTGCACATAAGTTCTTATTTTGTGGATTATTGTTTGTCTGGAATCTTTTTCAGGTACAGATCTCTTATCCTGGTTTCTTTTCTTTGCTTCATCCATCTCAGCCAGTTAAATGTGTATATAACTGATTTTCTGAAATGAGGCCAAAGTCCATGTACTTCAATAACTCTTAAACATGTGGTTAACTTCAAGAATGTGTGTAGGGGTTTGCTGAATAGATAGTTTGCTGAATCAGGACTTCCCAGCACTAAGATTTTAAATTGCAAACAATCCTCTATTGTAATGGATTTTAACTACTACCTCCCATAGACCATAGGTAAGTATTGTTAAGTTCTGCAGGTGAAGAAATTTGAAGTTGGTTGAACAGTAATTTAAGGGTAAAAACAATTTTTCTGAAAACCTGCTGTGACAACTATTTTTTTTTTACTTCCTCCTAATAAATAACTTAATTATGTTACATGAAAGGCAATGGTGATTGGAATTGTATGTTATGATTAAAAACTTCTTTTTCTGGAGGAATAAAAAAGATCTGCTACCTAAAAAACCCACAAACCTAATCATTATAGCTTTCTTTTTCAGTGTTTTTATTTTAATGAGATTTCTGTATTTTGTAAAAAAATAATGTGGTACTATAGTGGTAGTATATGTATGCCATTATTGACAAAATAAACATGAGGCACCTATCCAGTCTTCTGGATACATAAATTTGTGTAACTTCTTAAGAAAATGCTTCTAAAAAAAACAATACAAGTGTGTGTTTGTCTGTATGTATATATATAAAAAAAACCTGTGAAACCCCTACTCCAAAACAAACAAACAAATGCCAAAAGGCACACAAAGCCCCAAACAAACAACGCAAAACAAAACCACAAAGAAAGCCAAAACAAACAAAAAGAAAGACTAAAAAAGGAAAGCCACAACAAAAATCCAGTTGCTTTTTTCATTCACTTGCATCCTTCCATGTGCAGGGATCAATGAGATGGAGCTGTCTGCCTTAGTTGTTTTGGTTTTCTGCACCCTAGATCACAGGTAGGGTTGGGTGGAAAGTAGTTTCCACAGAGCAAACTCATCTGTTGGAAGGTGCAGGCAAGGGGAAAAAAGGCAGTGAAGGAAATGTTCCTTTCAAAATACTTCTTAATATGCTTTTAGTGACGCAGTGCTCAAATTGCCGCCTTGATGTGTCTGGTAAGAAAACCCCATATTTTAATATTGTAGTGGATACACTTAATGCAATGTTTTAAAACAAAGTGCTTTTCCCTTGTTTTTATGTAAGATGGTAAGGCTTAAAATATAATTAGGCTTTCCCTTTCTTTTCTTACTACTATTCAGTATTCGTTTCCTCACATTCCATCTTCAAACCAACTAATCTGTATCCCCTTCTTCTTGAACAGCATTATCCTGACAACAGAGCAGTGAAAAGAGCCGAGACTGCAGGACTTCTAACAATGCCAGAGGGCCCCAGGAATAGGAATGCCCTGAAAAAAAAAAAGTGCTTCTATCCAACTGCCCTTCATATTGTTGCCTCCCTATCCAATTTACTAGAGAATTTCCCACTGGCTCTTGGCTCATTTCCAAATGAGAATGTAATCTTTTAAAGATTACACTGCATAATGGAGGGACAAGGAGCTCTTTATTAACTGGGATGGGGAGTCACTTGCTATTAGGCAAGGGAGAGGGATGGGTTGTAGTAGTGTTTTGTGAAGTCTGCTTTCTGCCCCTTCCTGTCTCCTCAGCAGTAGGATGGTGGGTTGGGAGTGGGAAACCAATGCAGCTGCACTGTAGCAAAAGAAATAATTGAATGTAGGTTATGATTATGGCAATTACTTTTATAATGTGGAAGATTATACCATAACTATTATATTGCCAACAAGATTAAATTACTAACCTAATACCACAGCATGGTTTCCAAGAAAATAAAAAAATCTCTGTTTGTTCCAGATTTGATGCATTCAAAGACTATTAATACAGTGTGAAAGAGATGAGCAGCTAAGGAACCTAATGTGCTGTCTGTACAGATGTTATCTGGATCAGATCCCTGTCACTTCAACTTCCATGAGCAATGCCAGCTAGACACCCTCGCCCCTTTTAGGGTGTAAAGCAATGTGGTACTCATAATTTTAAATGTTCCTTCTCTCTCCTGTGAAGCAGAGAAGCTTCTGCCAGAAGCTATGCTTTCAATGGGGAAATTAAAATTCACAAATGGACCAGATTTGCTCATGCAAACCCACTGGAAAGCTTCAGTTTCAAAATACTTTCATCCTGTGCTCTCCATTTACTACATCTTCTGAAAATGTTGCTTAATACAGAGGATATATGTATGTAAAAAGAGGTAATCTTAGGTCACTTCTAGTACCACGTGAGTTTTGCTGAAGTTATTAGGAGTCTGCAGTGTTATGGTTTGTTTTTTTTCCTTCTTCCCCCCCCCTCCCCTGCATACATAGAAAGATTACAGATGAGACTTTGTCATATAGATAGTACAAATATAGCCTTGTATAGACTGTTCATGATAGGAGTATAAGCTAAGTTAATTATGCAAGAAGAGCAGTTTCCTTTTGTTCATCAGCTGGAAAATGACTAGAAAATTGAATTTTGGAGACTTCAGAAATATATCATGTGTTCATCATTACCAGCAAATTAACTAGCTTGATGGAAGAGCCAGTGTTCTGATTCTAAAAAGAAATGTAGGTGAACAAAGTAATTTTATAAATGTATTTATTACTTTTTAATATGCTGTATGCTGTGTGGTATCTTAAACAGTTGATTTCTTTTTTGCTATATGTACATTTAAATCCTCTCATGCTGTTGTGCCTTATGAAAATACCTGTTATCACACAAAGCTATTTGATACATTTGGAAAAACTAGACAAGTATCTGTAAATCAAGCTTTTGTTCCTTCTTTTCTAGGGAAGAACTGGAGTTATGGATAAAAAATTGAAGTCAAATAAGAATACTGTTGGTTTTGGCAGGATATGAAACCTGTGAATGGCAGACTGTACATATTCTTATTCCCCCTTTCCCCCCAATATGATTCAATTGTGCTCTTATGCTGAATCTTTGCAGATCTGACCAGTGCCATATATTAACTGCCTCCATGACATGGATTCTTTGCTTTTTGACCTTGCTGTTTGTTTGAGCTTGAAAGGGTCACCTTAGGCAAAAGAATGCTCTTGGTTGCCTTCTGGGACTGAGAGCACTGGCTGCTATTAAGAAGCTGGCATTCAGTGTTAGTTTCCTAATTGCCTTGTGGATCTAACCAGGCTAACAAGGTTATACCTCTATTTGCTAACTGCAAAGCATCTTTTTGTCAGGTGAAGTTATCTTTCCATTCCCTCCCTTGGCTTATATCACTTGCAGACACAGTTCCTACATTCCAAGTGAAACATCCTGTATTAATCTCTTCTGAGGGCTTTTAGGCTTGTCCCTGGTAGATCCTCACTGGAAGGAACAGCTGCACAAGGAATCAACTTGTTTTCTTATGTCTCCTATGCCCAGGGAAATTTATTAAGTCTTTGGTTGCTGCTTGACTTTAGGAAGAAGGTCAGTATGGGTTTATTGCACATCTGCTGGTAGGTTGCAAAATGCTAGGTCTTCATAGGGACATATGTGCCAACCATGCACGTGTTACCTTCCCAGGCTGTGTGGAGGGATTCATAACCCATGGAAAGGGGCCAAACAGATGCCCGAGGGCCATGCTTCAAGGTGTCTCAGAAGTTTCACCAGTTCTTGTTGTCCATTGGCTTTCTTGACCTCTGTGCATCGTGTGCTTAAGCACCTTCTTAAAGGTCAGACTATGTCCCAGGACATTAACTGCAGGTGGTACCACAACATGATCTGATGGAAATTGTAAAGTCAGTGATACAGATTTGTGTGGACCTCTGTGTGTGCCCTTTCACTGTTCAAAGGTAATAAAATGCTAGCATTTCAGTGTGAGGTATTTTTTTGTGTGCGACACTTGGTTTAACTGCCATAAAAAAAAGTGTAAAATTTTTGTAGTTATGAGAAGTACTGGAATACCACCTAGAGATACTGGTATGTCAGTATATCTTGCTGTAAAGTAAGGCTGGTTTTCTTGATGATGTTGATATTAGAGCATAAACTATATTGAATATATTTTTTCTCTCTTTTTTACAAATGGAGGTATTTTTAGAGAGTAATTTCTGTAAGACCTTCTCATAAGCTACATTTTAGCATTTTTCTTGTTTCCCTGCTGACATGTAACTTCCCTGAATGTCCTTTTAACACTTTGAGAACTTTCTGCATTTTAATGTCAGTTGGTGTTGAAATCAGTTTCAAAACCACAACTGGAATTTTTATTTACCAAAATATTTAGCATTCAGTTTAGCCTGGCCCTAGACTGAACACATCTGAGTTAAAGTAGGCCAACAAGTTAGCTTTTTATCTCATCTGACATGCAACTGCCCATGTTAGTACTTTTACATTGTCCTAAATATTATGGAGGGAGGGAGAGAAGCATGTAAAGGTCATTACTGTGGTTTACTTGATGGGCAGTAGTTTATTACAAACTGCTGTGACTAAATTGTCTTTGATACTCTGTTTATCATATCTCAACTGAAAGATGTTAGGGAAGCTTGTGATCTTTCTAGCAGTTAGATGAGCCACATCTCCTGAGGGTTTTTTTTCATAATACAGTATGGACTGTAATGCTTGCAAGAAGCATGCGATTTGCTATGTGTCTGTAGAAGACCAACATTTTGATCTCATCTTTAAGTAATACTGTAGTGCAGATAAATCCTAAATTATGAGCCTTATTTTTGCATTGAGTCTTTTCAGCAGAATGATTTTATTATTATTATTATTATTGTTTTAAAACAATAGGTATTTTTGTAATACGTGAATATAACAGAAAATGTATCGCAGTTCCTTTTGGTGGTTTTTGTTGCTTGATATAGTGACATGGCACTAGCATCTAGCAAGCAAATACATTCCTGTGGTGTTTTTAAAAGCATATGAGAAACCATATGTTTTCATAGGAAAACAGCTGTTACCAAGCATATGTTTTCTCAGATAGAGTGACAGTTGTTAAAAGGGCAAGGTAGGATCACAGCTTGTCTTTTAAGTCGAATAAAGCGGCAATAACTGTTGCTTTCAATGTGCAGTGGCACTGCATGTAGATACTGCATGTAGATACTGCCATGGAAGGAAGGAGAGAGATTAATGTCCATAGTCTGCATCTTGGAAGAGACAATATAAATCTCTGTCCTGCTTTGAGCTGTGAATGCCTCTGTAGGAGTTGTAGTAACAGACAAATTAGCATAATGTAATTGGCTAGCAAGGTCAGCACCTCTCCAGGAGCATTAGCAATGTTTACTGTAAGAAGAGACAGACCAAGTATTGTAGGGTAGTACGTTGTCAGTCCTTTTTGAATGAAGAATAATCATTTTGGACTCGCTACATCACAGACTCTTTACCATATCTTATTAAATTTCAGACTATCATATTTCTTCCTTAAAGCAAATAACCTAAAAGAAAAACAAACAATATTCTCTATTATCACACAAATCTCTCTTTTTTTTTTTGTTTTGAACCTTATTAAGTTTACTCTTGCTCTCTCGCGCTCTCGCGCTCTCGCGCTCTCGCTCTCTCGCTCTCTCGCTCTCTTGCTCTCGCTCTCTCGCTCTCTTGCTCTCGCTCTCTCTCTTTCTTTTTTTCTCTTTTCTCTTCTCTCTTTTTTTCCCTTCTCCCTTCCTTCTCCCTTTTCTTTCCTTGTTCAATAGCTTTTCTCTGAATGCTAAACTTACATATGCATCCTTGACAATACCTGATAAATCTTGCTGGGATAACTAAAATATCTGGTCTTACTCTACTATGGGACACAATTAGTAAATCCAGAAAAATTTGCCAGCTTTCTTATTTATATCTTTTGAAGGTGTGAAACTGGCAAAATTCTGGGCCAGCTCTAGCAATCCAGACTCACTGGATTCAGCTTTGCAAATCCTTTCACAACTGTGTGTTAAAAGTGCAAGATGGTGTCCCATGTTTTGAAGGAAACAATGTCTTGAGGCACAAACAGCACTGTCTTTTTAGCCTTTGGTCTCAAATCTGACAGTTCTTGCCAAGTATTCAAAATGAGTTCAAGCATTCAGTCATGGCATGTTTGGGAAATGGCTTTCAGAATATCACACAGGGATTACATTGCCTTTTCCTATATACTAATTGCCAGGAATGATGAAGGTTATTCTATTTAGCAGCTGTCTTCTTCTTAATTCTTTTCAATACTGTCTGTGATCAGGAGTTGCCACTGTAATTTTCCTAAAGAACTGGCAGGTGGGCTAAAACATGCACAGAATCACCTTCAGAGTGCTATCTTACTAGATAACCTATGCTCTTTTGCTTAGACAGTGGGATCCAATAGATTTCCAAAGCACAATCCTTTTCCATAGGCAAAAGCTGCTGTGTGGAGGAGAGCACCCAGCGTAGCAGTTCTCCATGTGCAGCTAGGTTGTTCCTCATGGATGTGTTCCTGCCCTGTTTCCTTCATGGCTCAGCTGAAACTCCTGTTTTCTATTGTCTAAATGATGTTTTCCCTCCTTGTATGAAGTTGTCTATCTGGCTGGGTCACACAATTCCAGGAGGACCAATTGCTTGTTGCTTAGGAAAATGAGTGTTGTGTCTCCTCAGGTGGAGTGAGTCCTCACCAAGGCATTTCAGAAGCATGTGGTACTCTGAAGGAATAGTACATAATTTCCCCAGGATGGCTCCACACAGCATTTAATTAGTGTGACTGGAAGTGTGTACATCTGGACGATTGTCTGGTAGCATTATCAAATATAGGGCGGCTTGTTGTTCACTCAATTTACTCCAGTCAGAGAAGAAGCTGAGCCAAATGTGTCTTGCTTTTACAATTAAGCATTCACCCCCTCCACCACCACTGTCATAAAACCTCAGTAAGATTTTTAGCCTGACTCTTCTAAAATGGCTTGCAATTTTTAGTGGCCAGATTTGGGTCTACAGCTAACAATAGTTTAACTGGATTCAATTTTCTACAGCCAGTGACCTCTCCTTCTCTGAAGAACTGATCCTGCAATGCTATCTGGACTTGAGCATGCAGTCATTCTTTGCTTTTACTAATTTGCATGTCCTTCTCTGCTCCCCTGTTTCTAGTCACCAAAGAACTGGTTTTGTCTTTCTATTCTTCTAATGGTGTTCAGATAACACTTTTCTATATTGGTTAAAGTATCTTGGTTATGATCTCTTGTAATTTCTGTAACTTGAAATTCAAATGCATTCTGCTCTAAAGTCCTGGGGCGTTGTTTGCTTACCAACCCCTTCTCCTCTGTCACTGTTATATTACCTTCATAGATATACTGTACTGTCTCAAAGCAATTCTTGTCACTTCCAAGCACTCTGTAGTTGTTAAAGATACTTACCATGTTTTAGATGTAAGGCAGAAGAATGTGAAGTAACTTTCTCCAAGGCATGCAGTAAATCCATAGCAGAGTGAGGAAAAAAAACCTGGCTATGCAGTTCCTGGTGTACCTGACCTGCAGAACACCTTTGGAGTCCAAGGAGTTAATTTCTGATGTCTTATGCTGTCCCAGTCCCAGGAAGCTTTATATCCCAACTCCATACCAGCTTGCTTGCTTGGTTTATTTCCTGGTAACAGGAGCTCTTCCTCCAACAGTCTCCAGCAAAGTCACGTGCATTCATCAGTGGACAGTCAACTCTGCTTTTTGTGGGAGAACTGCTATTGGTTTCTCTTTTTTCCAAGTGTTCAGAGACCACTTGTAGTATTTGTTTCTCTGTAGCCCTTGCTATACTCACTGGAAGTGAATATTTCTTAGATAGAAGTGTATTTAACTTTTTTGCTTTCTATGTAGAAGTCTGATTGCCTTCCTAAACCCTCATGTTTTAAACTCTTATGGTTACAAAGATTACTAATTTTGTTCATTAGATGGAGTCTGAATGCTTCCTGATGAACCTTATTCTCTAAGTTCTTCCAGTCCAAGATGCAGACTAAACTAACTCTCATCCCCAAAACATCAACGTAAAATTAACTAAAATGATTGTGGATGCTGCAAAACTGCATGCTTGCCTTTGTGATTACTTCCCAGGAGGTCTGGTGAATAAACTTGATCCCAGCTTGATGCTTCAGTGTTCCTTGTACAATTTTTTCACTGATCAAGCCCATTTTCCTACCAGTCCTCTTGTCAACCCACTCCATTGGTTAAACCTCTGATGCACCTTGTATGCAGCAAATGGTCAGTCTGGGTGCTTTCTGAGACCACTGTTGGCCTTGACTCCTCGATCTTTCCCAGCATTTTTTTTTCAGTCCCCATGCAGTACAAGCCAGCCTGGCCCAACACAGCTGCCACAGTAGGTTGGGGTTAAAGAATATCTAGGAAATGCATTTTATTACCCGGGTAGCAGCATTTCCACTTGACTTCTTAGCAGAAAAGTTAAGCCTGCTGGTTTTCTGCTTGAAACCGCCTGAATGGAAAATCACTGACTGTTTTGTTGCTTACCACCCTTGCCCTCCTTTACCAAATGCTCTGTCTAAAAAATGTTCTGGTCACTGAATGCAGTCAAGCAGCCATTGATGTAATTCATACATGATGACAATAACTTATGCCAGTGAAATCAATGAGGAGAATTTCAAGGAAGCTTTAAATAAAATATAACAAATTTAAATGCCAAGGTGCTGTCTCTGTAAATTTGCTGATTATAGATGGTTTGTATAATGTTGAAAAGCCTAGTGCCTTCAGTTAGTTGTATCAAAGGCTTGTTTAAAGCAATTCTTGGAGGATTGCTGCCCTCCCCTCTGCCCCCC
>JANHFX010022197.1:0-15279 GCA_027560015.1 Chloroceryle amazona
ATTGCAGGGGAGGTGGCCGGGGCTCTGAGCACCCTGCTCTGGGTGCAGATGGCCCTGCGTACTTGAAGGAGGTTGGGCTAGATCAACCCAAAACATTCTGTGAATCTGTGGATGTATCTGCAATGAAAGAGAGGATCATTTTGTGAGAACAGTTAAAGACATCAGAAAGAGAAACCCATTTCTCTTTACAGAACCTCTTATGAGAAAAGAAATACTTTCCCGAGTTACCAAAGGCAAACAAGGCAGGCACCATCATCTGCTGTAGGTGTAGCAAACCCAGTATTTAGGAATGCATGTGTGGCCATTCAGTCACATAAGGAATTAGTCATATATTTAGTGTAATTGAACGTTTGTGTTCATGGGTACTGCTGATAATTGATGCTGACAGTAAGCTCTGAAAATATCAACCTGAATATGTTCTGACAAAACTTTCCATGTGGCAAAACATAAATTTGCCTGTAGTCATTTAAAAATGGATGCGATGTCCTTGTGTGGCTTCCTGAAGCATAGTGCTGGTTTATGAGCCAGCCACCTAAATAAAAAATAGATGTGTCTCTTGTGAAATGAGTGTCGAGTGCCTTAGATATATTTATTTTTATTTTGTAGTGCTTGTTGGGCCTCCAAGGATGTCTTGGAATCCTTCCCTTTATTTTTTTTCTTAATCTAAAAGAATACAGAACACAGCTGGTACCTCTGCATCCCTCACTCTTCTCCTTTCAGGTGCTGTTTAGAGTTCAGTTTTCAAGGTACTTCAGTCTGTAGGTAATCCTGAGGTATACTATAGGTTGATAAGGGGGGAAGGAGATGATAAAGAAAATGTTCCTTGGATAACCTGTGTCCCTCCTGCCACAACCCTACTATGCTGTCTAAGTCACCAGCGGTGCTGCATGGAGCTGTGGTTCCGTGGTGTCAGCTGTGAGGCTGGGACCTGAGCTTAGGTGAGTGTGTTTGTTGCTGTCCTGCTTAGAGATGTATGGCAGAGCTCTTTCACATGGGCCATCTCTATCGTGTCTGCTCTTACTGGCAAACAAGCTCGAGAAGAGTTTCTGTGCTTTTTTTGAGTGACTTGGCTTTGCTTTTCCCTTTAACCTCTCCAGTTTCTGGGTAGTGATGAATGTAGTTGTGCAGTTTATACCTTTACAATAAAACAACTTATCAAATTTCCTAGAGGTTTCTTTGTTTGGTTACTGGAAATCTCCAAACAAACATAAAGACATAAACCAAAAAAGCTCACCGCCACCACAAACATCCCCAAGGAAAACTGACTGCCCTTTTGATTCAAATTCTTTCCATGTGGAAGGTCAAATACAAAGCACTGAAATGCTGGCTGCAGTTTACATTCTGCCTGGTTTAATTGCTACAAACCAGTTGTGCTTTATTTATACCCATGTCTCTTCCTGTCAGATGGGTTCTGTCTTGCCTGAGAGAATACACTTAAATCAGTTCCTTTCTTCCCAAAACAATACTTTAAAAAAGTATTTCATATGCTATGCTGCAAATTTTAATTCAACCAGTTTTGGTGTATCTTTTTTTTTTTTTAAATTAAGTTTTTCTTTTCTGAGCAAACCAAGGAGGTTGGTTTGCACTTGCAAGCCAATGCAGCACCCAGCTGTAATTTCAGTGCATTTTCAAGTGTTAAGCCACCAGAGAAGCAACTTTTGAACAAGATTTAATGGGATGGGCAGACGTGCTGTTGGCAGAAGATTCGAACTGATTCATAAACTGCTCTTACTTTGTTTTCTTTTTTATGTGCACAGATTTCAGTCTAGTACTATGTGCATTTTTATCCCTGTCAGGAAGGAGGTTCTGGAGCAGGGGGGGATGTCCCCAAGTATTGATTTACTATAATGTGTTCTTTAAGAAGCTTTTCTCAGTGTATATATTTTTCCTACAGCTTCCAGCATTGCAAACACAAATCTAGGTAAAAAAAAAAAATAAATTCTCTTTTAAATGGATAAATGTGAATAAATTAGTGTTCCTGATGTCTAAGGAAAAGATCCAGCAATGGAAGCTGAAAATAATGCTGAGCCTGCCTCTATAGTCAGCAGACACATCACCATTTCCCGAAAGGTTGATTGGATTTCTTCCTGCAGAATCCCAGCCTTTGTGCAGAGAAACTCCTTAATCTTCTGTTGAAATGGCAGGGATTTTGTGCTTTGGAAATGTACTTGATCAAAGAAGTTTGCTGAGGCAGTTAAAGCTGCTAATTCTCTTCAGTCACCTTGTGTTTTGCAGGCCTTGGGCAGCTCTGGATTCATCAAAACAACTTGCTTTGCAGTCCAGTGTTCTCAGTTCTGGACTTCTATCTGACTTGCAGATATTTTGAAAGCTTCTTGGTGATGGAAGCAGCTACTCTTGCAGGGTCTCTTTTCATTATGGTGTTACACAAGTATCTGCTGCTCTCCATCACTGGGCATGAGACATCTGTATTTTTAGCTGACGCAAAAAGCTCAAAGTTGACTTTGAGATTTAAAAATTAGTTTTAAATTCAGAAAATTAACATCTCCAAAGTTGTTTTTCCTGTACTGCTTCTAGATCCAGGAAATGCTTCTTTGTTTTTTCACAGCCTGATTAAAATTTATGAAAATTTTAGAACCAAGCCCT
This sequence comes from Chloroceryle amazona, assembly GCA_027560015.1. NCBI lineage: Eukaryota > Metazoa > Chordata > Aves > Coraciiformes > Cerylidae > Chloroceryle > Chloroceryle amazona. The sequence continues at coordinate 2,605 of JANHFX010022197.1, forward strand.
TCCATTACTACATGGAGGGTAGCAGCAGAATAGCTGAAATAGGATGAGGCTGTAATGAAAAGTGTTTGACTTAAAGGGCTGATTAACAGAAAATGAATGCTCTTTGGGGTTCAAGATGTACTCTCACCAAAAGCTCCTGATGAAGGCTTTTGAGAGAGGATGATGGCTGTGGAACTGAGCCTTGCAAATTGTGCAAGGAAGGTTTCAGGAACACGATTGCCTCCTGTGGGCAGACAACATTTAATTGTTTCACACATGAAAACTTAGGAGTTGCTCTTCTATGTAAGGAAGTAGTTTCATGGCAGTTCAGGCTACTCTGCGTGTGCACTGCCATTCTCTGTTTCATCCATGGCTTTGTCAACCTATTTCCTCACTTCAGCTGGAACTAGTGGTTGTCCAGAAAACCATCTAATAAAAGAATAGCCCCAAGAGAAAATGGGTTTGGCCAGATCAACTATCTAGGCAAGCTCTGCTAGCTCAAGAGGGAGCACTGGCATTTACAGGTAGGAGGGAAAACTCCTGGATCAGCTTGGATTTAAATTGGATTGCCTTGTGGGACCATACCTAAAGCCTCAGCAAGGGCAGCAAGGAAAAGTAGAACTGCCCTCTTCTCTCTTCAAAGCATCAGTCATTTGTTTCCTTCCTAGAGGAAGCAAAAGAGACAAGATTCTGACTTTTGGGGTAGGGCAATGGTGTGGAATGATTAAAACTAAAATGTTGAATGTAATACACTTTCACATTGTGCTGCTGAAGGCAGAATCAGGCCTAGATTATATAGGAAGGACAGCAAATTAACTGCTTTCTCCTTAAACTATTGTTGGCACCAGAACTACTTAGAAATATTTATTGCTGTAATTTAACTAGGTCACGTACAGAACCTTTCTCTCTTTGGCAGAACTGGGTGTAGGAGATGTGTTAGGCATGTATGGTAATTGGAATGTGTTGCAACATCACTGATTTTTAATTTTTTTTTTCCCTCTAACTGTGTTTTACTTGATCACCTGTGTCCTTTATGCAACAGTATTGTTTTCAAGAGAATTATGACAAAAGGGTGCAGTTTGAGTACGCTCCACTGAGTCAGGCAGGTCTAAAGTAAAGCTGGGGCATTAAGAAGAGAGACTTAAATAAAAGTCATATATTTAATCTTATGGGTAATAATGCAGTGCAGTAAATGAAAATAAGAGGCTCCTGGTGACAGAGGTAAGCCATGGTATTTAACTTACACTGCTGAATGTAGCCTGTGTCAATTATTGCTGATCTACATCTCAAGTCTAATAGTAGAAATAGCACTGGTTTCAAATGGAGGGAGGCAGAAGGATGCCTGGCTTCACCTCCCAGCTACTTTGATGCATCATCTCTCAGCCTCTGCTGATTAAAGAACCTCTCTGCTGTCGGGGGACAGAGAACTTCATTAGCTCATCTTGGTCTCAGGTAGGGAAAAGACATGGTATCACCAGAGACAAACCTTTGGTACGTGCTGAAAGCTGGGAAGGGGCTACCCACATCCTGACGAGGAAGCAAAGGAGCTTAGATACCAGTTCCACATATTTACTTCTTTCTCAGTTTCATTGTGAAGATACTGAACAGGGAGGCAGTAGGACTTGCCATATGCAGAGAGCTTACAATTCTTCTCTGCAGTATTTTAACGTGCCCCTGCAGGGCTTAGGTTGTTGTTGATCCCTGAAAACTCATTGCAAGCATCAGCTCTAGATCCCTTATGATGACAGTGAGAACTTTTCATAAGCATTTATGCAGTGCTTTGATACCATCAGGTGGAAAGGATTATTTTTCTTCTGTATACATGTAAAGGATCTGTATTTTTATGTAATGTTAATAGAAATTGCTTTTTTAAATTACATTTTTCTCATAGTCAAGACGTGTGAGCACTCACAAGTGCTAAGAAGAGAGATGTAATGATGCAGAAGCCACAAAATCATAGGGCTGTTGCTGGCTGTCACTCAGATGATTTTGTGTGACTTAAAATTAAAGAGATTTATATCAAGTGGCAGCAGTGAGTCACCAGAATGGGGATGACTCAAGTTGTTGCTATGAATTCTGTAAGGAATGTTAAATGATGGGCTCCCACAGCGGCAGTGTGTCTCTAGGTGACAAGAGAGGAGCTTAAATATTAGCAGAAAGATGGAATGAAGTTTAAGATTACATTGAGATACACTGGGAACAATCAGACACTTGCCAGTTGTCCAGTTTCACAGCCTTGGAACATTACGTAGGAATATGTTACTAAATCTTCTCGTGTAATGCTGTCAGTAAGGGCTCATTATAGCATTATTTGCTTCAAGTGCAAATTTCAGCTGCAGAAAGGGTAAAAGAGGAGGATATCTGTTCCAGATAGGAAATTGCTGGTGTTCACAGCAAGGGTTTGAAGCTGTAATGTGGGGTTTTTTTCTGGGCTACATAAGATTTTAGGGCCAGTTCTGAGATTTGCTTATTCCAGAGTTTCACAAGAATGGTTATTGGTGATTTTTTTCATGTCAAGGATTTGACCTGCTGCCCAGGGAAGTGGTTGTATCACCACCCCTGGATGTATTTAAGTGTTGTGTAGATAGGGTGCTTAGGGATGTGGTTTAGCAGTGGACTTGGTGGAGTTAGGTTAATGGTTGGACTTCATGAACTTGAAGGTCTTTTCCAACGTACACGACTCCATGACTAATTTGGTTTCTGGAATAATCTGTGTATTCCTGTAGAGAACAGAGGTTCAGGTTGAGCTGTGCCAGAGTAGATTTTGACTCATGTAACCTAGCATTCCTTTTTCACCTGCTTACTGAAGGGTGAGTTTTTGGAGGAGTGAATCTGTTTTTTAATCCTTCTGTTTGCACGTCTCTGACTGTGATTGCTACGCAGGGGACAGAGACACTTCCCAAGTGTTTTTTGGCCTTGGCTCTACCATGTCACCGTGCCCTTTTGTTAATTACTATAGCCAGAGCAATTCTCTGTTGACAAATCTAAGACAAATACTGTCCTTGCTGATGTTTTGGCTGCTCCGCTGAATGGAGTGCAAACCAAAAATAGATATTTACCAACTACCTTTCAAGGCACTGAAGCTCCACTAAATATTTAACTTCCTCACTAACAGGTAGCCTGAATAAGAGCTTCTGTGAAGAAATTGGCAATCAAAGCACTTCAGAAACTTTTCAGCCTTGACTACTCCTACTTGTTTGCTATTCTTAGCCTCTTCTCTGTTGCTGTCAAGAATCTAGCTCAGAGCTCTGAGATTCTTCTCACTTCATCAGTATCGTAAGACTCCTATTTTACGTCTTTATTTTTAGGCACACGGTTTCTGGCAATTAATGCTCACCCTCCTTTCCTGGGGAAAAGTGTGCTTGTTAAGTACTGTAAAACCAGACTGGTTTTCGTGGATCTTTGAGGGTAGAGAATGCACTTTTTCCCATTTCATTCTTACTCCACATCGGAGGTAGATGTTGCTGCTGCAGCTGGTTCAGCTTCAGTTCTCTCAGTCGGATTATCCACACTCCCAAAATTCTTTTCCTTCACTTGCTTAAATGTTTCACTGGCCTAGAGCTTAGTCTGAAACAATGACTAGGAAGCCTGTTCCAAAGTAATGAAATATGCATCAATGAACAAGTGAATAAACACAGCAGATTGCAGAATAAGAAACACACTGTTTAAGGAACTGAACTTTGCCCGTTTCATAAATTCTGTGTGGTTTTTGTTGTAACTCATGATTATACTCATGGAAGATACAAGTACAGAGGAATTCTGTGTACGGCAAAAGGAAAAAAGGCTGCATATACGAGCAGAAGATGGAAGAAGTAGAGTCAGTGAAGGGAACCCCAGGGAACTTGATCCTGCCTGAATGAAAGCAATGCTGCTGGCTGCCAAACTCCCTTCCCTCAGCATCCGGAGCAGGACTGAAGAGGGTACAATGACATTTATTATGGGTTAGCGTACGGTTGTTACTAAACAAGATACAAAGAGCTTGTGATTTGGATAGTAGCCACAGCATACCACAGACCCTGAGGAAGGAATCGTTTAATGTGCCTGTAGTTTACTTTCTGCAGCAGCAGAATATTTCTGAACACTTGAGAAGCAGCAAGGGTTGCTTGGGAAGACAAATCAGAGAGGAATTTTTGTACAGGGACAGAAATGGTGGTAGTTCTGTGCATCATGTATGGCAAGGAGCTGACTGTTTCCAGAAGACATACCATCTCCCCCTCTTTCTTCTTTTCCCTGCCTTCTTCCTGCTAATAAATAGTGGTATAGCTATTATGTAGTGGAGGATCAGTTTATAAATACATGCTCACCTCTCTGCCTTTAAAGGTCCCTTCTTACCCTTTAAAGGGCCCTTCCAACGCAAGCAATTGAATGATTCTGTGCCACTGGGACAGTGTGGAGAAACAGCCAGTCTTTGATTACAGTTGCTCCATTAAAACCTTCACCTCCAGAAAGCACAGTTTTGTGGTGCCAAGTCCTAGTTAGCGCATGGGCTGAAGGTGTTTACACCAATTCCCTGCTTGCGGGAGCAAAGCAGAGTTTGCTGAAATGAATTCCAGTTGGAGGTCCATCCCTGGTCATACGTGACTACGTCTGGTCATACGTGACTACATCTGGTCATACGTGACTACATCTGGTCATACGTGACTGCATCTGGTCATGCATGACTACATACAGACCATGTCAGGGAAGTCCCGAGGCTGCTCTTGCTTGACCCAAGTGAGGAACCATCATCTTGGAACTCGAAGTGGAAGGAGAAAGCTGAGTGAGATTCACCTACCTTAACTGAAAGGGAATTAGGCAAGACCACCAGCAGATTGTGGTGATAATTGAGAAGCCACAGAACAAATTGTTTCTGTGAATTTTGACTTTTTTCAGAGTGTTACATGGGATGCACCAGGTACAGGTGCAACATCTTCTGTTCTTCTAACAGTCTGTTTCCTCCCAGATTACTGTTTTACCTTGAAGTGGCAGTAAATATGGTTAAAAATAGGAATGAGGAAATGTGGGTGTCATCCATCTGATGCTACAGAGTAAACACAGGCTGTGAAAATGAGACAACTGGTAGGGCAATATCCCAGGTGATCATAGGAAGCTTCAGTTGTGTGGGGAGCAGAGGCCTTTCCAGCGGGTACCGATAATCTGGGGGGTGCAGTGGGGGGCTGAGAGTAGATTCATCCTCTAGGTTTGTTCAACATAGTGCTCTAGTGTTGGAGGGATTATTGGAAGGTTGGGATAAGTCTCTCTTCTTCAAGTGTTCAAAAGCTTAACTGAGGAGCACTGTCTCAAGCTGTAGCCTGTATTCTGCGTGTGGCCTGTCTGAAAAGCATCTTTGCATCTGTCTTTACCTGATGTGCTGGGAAGCCATGCAGCAAAGCCATGCAGACTGATTAAAAAAAAATGCTGGAATTAAACTCTGCAGAAAAAAAGCCAGACCTAACCTGCTGGAGTCCTTTGAAGATCTTACTACAAAGATACAGTGGGTGTTAATGTGCCGAGTGATTTGTCTCCAGCTGCTAAAATCAAAGCACTTGGTGCTTCGGCGTAGAAACCAAATGATCACATCTCTACTGCATGAATATTTAGTGTATCACTCACCAGAGCCTTCGGAGCTCAAGCCTCTCTGACTACAGCCGGGCATAAAAACCTACAGGTCAGCTCATCTTCTTTCTGCTGTTACTGCTATTCTTCTTCTCATTATTATTATCATAATCATATTTTTAGTCCTCACAGGGGATATGACAGTGATATTTTACTTAAAACCACATCTGACAGCCTTCTCCTCCATGAGTGACTCAACAAACAGACGCTGTTGAGAGTATCAGGAATGCTTTTGTTGTCTGCTCCTGCAGTCACCTCTGCTAGAAAATGTGTGTATAATTTTTACTTAAAAAGAATACTCTGGTCATGTTCTTCCCAGAAGATTTTCATATACTTAAAATTACTGCATCTTATCCCACTGGACTGTTTTTATGGCTGGAGGAAATCAGGAAGTAGCATACAGCATGTGCTTTATTTAAAACAAATACAAATCCCCACAGAACCAGAGTGGTTGTTCAAAAACACAGACCAGGAAAAGGAAACTTTCTTTCTCAGCAGACCACAGACGTGTCGGTGTAATTCCTTGCTGGGATGTCTCAGTTCTGACCTGAAGATATTGCCTGTAGGGTTGTTTCATTCCTTCGCTCGCCCAGTTTGTGGCATCTCCTGTGATCAGTATGGATTTCATGTCCCAGCTGTCCCTCAGGTTTGCAGGTGGACTGTGGACACCAACCCTTTTCACACAGGCTCCTGATGAGCTGTTGCAAACTAATACCTTTCAGTCACCACCACCAAGTGGCTTCTATATGATGTAGACACCCAGAGCTCAAAGGCTCCCTGTCGTGTTTCCAGGCCACTGAACAAGCTGTTCATCTCCTCACACAGCCTTTGCATGGAGAACCCAGCAAAACAGCCCCACTAGATAATGTGAAACTGTGAACACTCTGTGGCTTTTTGCTCTGGGCTGGTCAGGCGTTGAGAAAACACTGGGGTTTCTCACTGAACTGAGGGAGTAGGAGGAGCTTTAGTACTTTGGCCACGTCTCTTGGCTTGCCCTCTGCCTGAGAATGGACACACACACGGATGTCGTGTGTCTGTGGGTAAAACGGCACCTTAGAAATGACATCTGAGACATCAAGTGTCTGCAGGCACCTTAATGATCTAACAATCAGAGGGGAAATATTTGCCCCGCTTTGCTTGATGAGAAGTGAAATGAAGAGTGTGGAACTGAAGTCCCAGGGCAGGTGTGGTGCCACCCCAGCAGCGTTGTTTTGGGGTTGACAGTAGCTGTGTCATCGCTGCTTTTCCAAGTGCCACAGCAGCAACTGACCTACCTGTGCTCCAGCCGTGCCTAAGCTGCAAGAGCTATTTCATGCAAAATTACTCTCTAATTAAGTTGCACAGTGGTCGAGCTAGCACAAGCTGTACAGAAAAGGGGATGCCACTTTCCAGTAGGTACCAGAAGCTCAGCACGACATTAAGCAAATGGAATAAATGCCTCTTCACAGCCCAGTGCTTGGTGTATTTGACCTTGTGCTGCCAGCTATTGTATGTGGGCTGACAGTACCCGGGCTCTGCTATAAACAGGACCCTGGCAGTGACCCCAGTTACAGCAGAGCTATGTCCCAACCATATTACAAAGTGAGTTTTGATTTGAAAGGTAGGCTGGGATGTACAATTACATTTCACAGCCTGGCACTGCTCTGTCAGGGTGTTATTACCTGAGGCACCCTGAGGAGTTGGAAAGAAAATCAAGAAGTAGGAAGTCCATAGATAGAGAGATATATACGTTTAGTTGCCTCCACTGTTACTAGTAGGTGTTAAGTGAGTAATTTCCATGAGGAAAATGTACTTTTTTTGCTGCTGCTCTTGACATTCTGAAATGCAGACTGTTTTATGTAAATTGGAAGAACATCAGATGGAGAATGTATTAAATCTTCTGCTAAATGAAGGAAAAATTGTACTAGGGAGACAGATGATCCGACTGCAGAAACGATTCACCTCGAAATGTGAGGAGATGGGAAAGTGAAAACCATTAATCTGGTAGCATTAGCCAACTACATGAATTATCTGGGCTGGTTACAAACCAGGAGGTAATTAGGGATGGTTGGTTGCTTGAGTGGTTACTTTAGACATCAAAGACAGGGGAAATGGGGAGCACAGAGTGGTTACTACAGTAGGGTAGGGAACAGCTTTATCAGGACCAGTGCCTACAGGACCAGTGCCTTGGCATTCTGTGCTGCCAGCTGCTCAGCTGCACAACCCCTCTCCCCCGTGTTCCTTTTTTCATTGTAAGCCCCTTGCTGAAGCAAAATAAGCCATTATAGAGGCTTCACCTATTGTAAAAAAATTTGTTCCTTCTTTTAACATTTTAGAGAACACTGGCTCCCTTAAGTAAAAAAGTAGCAGATGAACTGGTGACACTGGTCTGGTCTCTGAAAATTGAGTGGGATTGCAACTTCTCACGCTGCTTCAACCAAGGACAGCGCAGAGAAAACTCCTCTGACCATTGTTTCACATTTTCTGCCATTTGTTCAAGGATGGGATGAAATTGGTTTTGTCATATTTCATGGCCTGGCACCCAGGGTGTTACTTTGTCCAGCCAGCATGGGCATGGAGTTGGGACAGAGTGTGAATGTGAGAAGGGATGGGGAAGCCCTCTCCTTTATGGGATTTCTCTGCTTTACATGGGAAATAATCTGTGCTAACACAATCCCAACTTTACTGTGAAGACTTTTCTTTCTTAATGGCCACAAGTCACAGCCTCCTATCCATCACAGCTTCCTTGTAGGGGAGCAGAGGGACTGATGAGCTCAGTGTTCTTGCCTAGCAAAATCTTGCTCAATCTCAAGGTTTCACTTTTATTTTCCCTTTCAAACTTGAAAGGAAGAGAGCGAAAGGGAGAGGGAATGTACCTGCAGCAGGTGCTCAGAGATCGGATCAAGAGACCGTCTGTTATCATTGTGTTTAGACTGCCAAATAAAATAATGATGGAAAATGAAGATTAAAATTGGAAATCTTCTTTCATGTCTAATGAAGATCAGTAATCTTGGCATAACATATGGCGCTGCATTCAACTCCTAGTGCTGTAGGAGTAGTTTGCAGCTGACAGCACATATGTCTGTACAGTATGCTTTAGTATCCCCAAATTTAGCTGGTCGATTGAATCAGTGATGTTAAGCTTGAAACGCAAGTGTATTCCTTATCCCCCCTTTCTTCCCCTGCTTTGCCCCCACTCACCCCAAAAAAGCACCATGAAAATTTAAGCATTTCCTAATGCTTTGGATTCTCTCCTCTGCTCATTCGGAGTGATCCTTTCTCTCATGTTTCCAATATTCCTTTGCAAAAAAAAAAGAAGAAAGACATTTGCATTTCTGTTCTGGGGAACAAAGGATCTCAGAGAACCTCAGGTGCCATCTCAGAGCTCATAATACCTGCCAGGAAAGCTGACTGAGTTGCTAATTTCTCATTCTAGAAGAGAAATCGCTGCAGCCGCCAATAAGGGTTTGAGCAAAGAGGGTGTGAATTATATGTGCAGTGAGATGCCTGTGCTTCTTCCCTGACTGACGTGGTGAAATGTTCAGGATGTTTGAGCTTTCCCTTTGCAGAGGATTTATTCATCCAGTTTCCAAATTAATCTCCATACCTTCACCATGCATAAACTCTCGCTAATTCATCAAATGTGCAGAGGATTTTATTCTCCGGGCAGAAAGAATGCAGAGTTCTCTTATTAAGGTCTTGCTTTGCTCAGATCCCTTCAGGTTAGAATGTCAGACATTTTTTTCTTATGGCATTAGATTTTGTTTGTGTTTCATTACCAGTAGCACTTGCATCAGAATTTGGATACAATTTATATTGTGGCATTTGGATTCCAAAGCAGAAGACCATGTGTACGTTAATTAAAATTTATAACAAAAAAAAACCCAACCCAACAACCCAAAGAAGTGGTTTAATGAACACAGAAGTAACACCTCCCTAGTCTGAATCAGAAGTTGGGGATAGCACACGTTTGCAAATTCATGTATATTAGCTCACTTTCCTGAAGGCAAAAACCTAGTGAGTAATGGAGAAAAGATAACAGTTCAGCATGAAGCCAAGCTTAGGGGTGAGCTTTCATAAGTGTGAAGGTGAATTAGATATGGGGAAATAGTTAAACAAGAAATATTTGGCTGCAGAGGTCTGTGTATTAAGAGAGCCTGTATCAGGGTATCTCAGTGCAAAGGCTGAGCTCTAGGTGCACTTTCCAACGTACTCATTTTGATATGCTAAAGTTCAGGTTTTCTCTTTGAATATGCAGTAAGACTGCTGGAGTTTGGGCTTTATTTGCTGTGCTCGTTTGCCTGCATCCATCCTTTGCAGAGCTGTGGCACACGGCCTGTGTGCAGTTGTGTACCAACACGTGAGATGCCTCCTCTGAACCTGCTTTATCCATCTCAAGGACTTATTTGCTCCCATCGCCCTGCTCTGTGTGCTTAACTCCCCTTTAACTCCGGTCTCTCCCTGAACTGCAAGCTGGTTTTGCTGTCCCCACATGTACCTGGCTTAAAATCCTCAGCACCACATTGGCAAGCCTTCTGGCAAAGGTGCTTTTACCCTTCTTCATCAAATGGATCTCATCTCAGCTCCTCGTCCTCCAATAGGGATCCTTGGCTGTGAAAAGCCAAAGCACTGCTTGCAACGCCGGCTGCAGAGCCAGTTGTTAATTCTCAGCGTGCCTCCGCTGCTATCCTGACCTTCCCCTTCCCTGCAGGGTCAAGGAGGTCATCACCTGGCACCTCCTTCTCTACCTCTGCTCTCCAGGCTCTGTGGTCATGCTCAAAGTGGTATCTGTCCATCTTCTTGTAGTTAGTCATGCTAGTCACACACCAGAAAAAAAGAAATCAAAAAATGATTTAGCAAACTGTGTTTCCTTGATATTTTACAACTTGGCAATGTCTGTTCTACAGCTCTTCTGAAAACACCAAACAGGCTACACTAACAGTTCTTATTATTTCAGGTAAATAACTTGAACAATGTTTATTGCATAAAATGTGGAAAATTGATTATTTGCTTGAAGAACCCAGACTTTCTGGAAATAGAAGATTAGCTTCCCAGCAGAGCTGCTGTTTGAGACAGAAAAATATATACGTAGAACTATGGATTGCTATCAATCAGAAGGGATTTGGGGAAGCAGAGTTGAATCTGGAATGGAAAACACACAAAATCATCTTGAAAAGAGGAGCCAGAACCCTTTGATGGTATTCGTGAACTATTTTGCTCATTTTTCATGAGCAGTGACACAAGTGATGTTTTGTCTGCACAACTCCACCTCACGGGCAACTCTTTGTCAGACTTTTCAATACAATAATCATTTATAATACAAATAAATCTGTAGATTTTCCAGCTGATTTACAAAACCTTTCAGCAAGGGAGCAGAGAAACGCCTCAAAACCCCAAATCCCATAGCTAAGCAGCTCTCAGACAGTTTGGATGGTGAAAGCTGTTTACTCGGGATATTTGAGAAACTTAAGCAAATTAGGATAAACCAAAGGGTTTTGTAAAGTGAAGAAGAAGTGAGATACTCCTTGGCAAGATCTCTTTGCTTTATTTCATGCTGGGTTTATTTCTGGAACTTATTTTTTTCATCTTCTGTTCCCCTGTCTCTGAGAGTTAATGGTTTTGCTACCTGTGACATAAAAATTGCTTGCTTTTCATAAAGTCATAATCTGAGAGAGCTGGCTGCTATCATCTGTCTTCCTTTCAGTGCTTATCTGCTCATCGTGGATTCTCACACTGATCCACCACAGCAGTGGTGGATATCTGAGTACAGTCCAATGACATATGACATGTCTTGAGGAGACAATTTGTATTGCTGGGGCAGTCTCCAGGTGATTAACCCTGGTGATTAAAAACAAAATACAGCTCAGGTGATTTTTAGTAACCAAGTTTTACCTTTTCCATGGTGTTTTGTTGCTGCCTTTTAGGAGTTTGCATGTGCTGCCTCTAGCAGGGTATCCTCTCAGCATTAGCTTTCATTTCTAATGGCTTAGATGCACAGGGACATGACTTTTTGCTACACAGAAATTGCCCTGAAAGAAGATGAGCTTGTACTTTGGAACCCAATTGCCCCATCCCTGGAGTCAGTCAAGGTCAGGCTGGATGGGGCTCTGAGCAACCTGCCCTAGGTAGAGATGTCCCTGCTGGTGTAGGGAGGTTGGACCAGATGACCTCTGGAGGTCCCTTCCAGCCTAAACCATTCTATGATTTGGACTCCAGTAAATCCCTGCTGAAATCAGTCCTTTACTACCTTGAGGTCTGCACCAGGTATAGGAGGAATCATCTACAGTAAGAGAATTATCAGGAGGTAAATGATCATTTGAGCCAAAACACTGGAGCAGAAACACCAGCTTGGCTCTCCTCAGAGACTGGAGGATTCTCTGCATGTCTTAATATGGGAGAAGTGAAAATATCATGTGAATGATGTTGAAAGTGTCAGGGAAATAGATGATTTGCTCTGTCTAGATTTAAAGGTCAGGTAATACAGCTTTCATTAGGGAAAAGTTGGAGGCTCAGACACAGTCCTATTTTTTCCCATGGAAAGTTGTAATTTCATGCCAAATTTTAATTTATTTCTCTCTGGCATATGAAAAAAAAAATGCTGCTTAATTACATCTAAATTTGATAGGATACATCTTTGAAAGTGAACCTTGACTTATGAAAACTTGTAATTTATGCCATTTATAATTACACAGCTTGAAAACTTTATTTAAAGTCTCTAGAGAAGAACCAATCACTGACTTTTTTTTTTTTCCCCTTATCCTGAATTTGTATTAGACTTTAAAAAGTGCTTTCAAATGAAGGTAAAAATAATCAACATCAAGCTGTTGGCATGAGTACTCCTCCCCTTGAATTAACATTCTTTTCAGATTTCCATAAGGATATAATAATTATAAAAAATAATTATTTCTCTCCTGTTTTTTTTTGTTTGGTTTGTTGGCTGATTTTATTTTTTTGATACAGTAAGAACATCTCTTACTCTCTTTGTGCTGTGTAACATCGTGCACATGCTCCAGATGTTGGGAGCAAAGACAGAAAGAGGCTGGGATTGTCCATAGAATGGTGGGGGTTGGAAGGGACCTCTGGAGACCATCGAGTCCAACCCCCCTGCCAGAGCAGGGTCAC
>JANHFX010022197.1:15806-30655 GCA_027560015.1 Chloroceryle amazona
CCTCTGGAGACCATCGAGTCCAACCCCCCTGCCAGAGCAGGGTCACCCAGGGCAGCCCACACAGGAACAGAGCCAGGCAGGTCTGGGAAGTCTCCAGAGAAGGAGACTCCACAGCCTCAGCTGAGAGAAGCTAAGTGGCAGGTCTCTCAGGTTTGTAGGCAGGTGGAGGAGGATAGAAAAAAGCCTTTTCTCTTAACTGCATCTGCTTGGCAAGGGACCCTCATCAGGTGCCTGGTACCCAGCTGATGCTGCCAGCCCTCACGGGAGTCAAGGACTCCAAATACCCCCTGTCTTCCCAGTAACTCTGCTTAGGCTGCACCAGCTGGGCCTGTTGCTGTGGATTTGGGCTTATCCCTTTCTGGTATTTAGGGAGAGGGAAGGGGGAGAGCTCTGCTGTCATCTCTGCAGTTGCTGCTCTGGCACTTCTCAGTCTCTACAGAGACATAATGGTACCCCAAGCCTTCAGAGGTACTGAGAAACTACTGTAAAGCATCACTGCAGTCTTGTGACAGACTCTTCCTGCTGCTGGCAGTTGTCTTCATTTATTCCTATCACTGTGTCAGTTATTTGGGTTATCTTCTTGTCTTGAAGTAGTTTTATTTTATTTTTCTGCATTTGTTTTTTTCCCTTCCTTCTAACCTGACTTTTAAAGGGGGAAATAAAGCCCCACAACCACCCACATATTTTAGTTGAGGAAGATGTTATATTTTTCTATTGTTGGGGCTTTTCCACTGCTTTTGTGAGCAGCTGCTGCTTGGGGTTCATGCTCAGCCTGCCCGAGTGAGCTGTGGTCAACACTACATTGAAACAAAAAAGCTTGACTTCCTACTTAGCCCTTCTTTGGGAACATTTACTTTATGTTCAGGTTTGGTTGGTTGGTTTTTGCCAATATAAAAAAGTGCTAAACTTAATTTGCAGTGGTGGGACTCTGTAAGTCACCCACCTAACTGGCAAGAACTGGAGGGTTTAAGTAGAGGATGTGTCTTGGAATGAGGTCAGGGTTATGTTACATGTGTGCAAAGGCTGAGTCCTATGCACTCGTGCTTCTGCAAGCCTGGTTTTGCTCAAAGAAAGTTGCTTTTCTTGTTTGTTTTTAATAAGTAATTAACATTCTTATGCTTTACTTCCACCCCCCACAACGCTCCCACTCATGAGTAACCTCAAATGTGCAAAATCTGCACATACAGATTTACAAGCCCATTTTCCAGTGTTCAGTTACAGCTTCTTCTCCATTAATACCACCCCATTGCAAAAGCAGATCTTGCAGTGCTCGCCCAGTGAGTGTGGCCTGGGGAGGTGAGAGTGAAGCAAGCGCTTGTTTTCTAGCTCAAAAAAAAATACTATTAGCTGTAAAATACAATAGTGGCTTCCCCTTTATATTGTTGTGTGCTGCTACTTGATGCTCCATAGTTGAAACTGAAGCCTGAGGGCTCTATGTCAAGGAGCTTTACCATTGCTACCTGTCCACATTTCCATACTGGCCCATGTTTCAGGTGGCTGTTGATGCTTTGCCTGGTTGCTCCTCTGTGGAAATGAGATCTACTAGAGGACACAACTGAAATTTAAGTGGAATAAAGAGGGCCTCCAGATCTGCATGGCTGTATATCCTGACCAGGAGCAAGTAGACCGTGTTTAGATTTTGTGATAAGCTGCATCTGCTCCTTATGTGTTTGTTGTAATAGCAGGAATTGAATTGGAAACGTTTCCCAGAGTGTTACAAATTCAAACATGCTCGTATATTAAATGAGAAAGTATGGCAAAATTATCCACAAAAAGGAAAAGGGAGGGAAAAAAATGCTGCCTGATTCTTAGATATAGTTTTAAGAGATGCCATAGAAATTAGATATAGATACTGAATTTGATGTAGTGTGGTCCTTTGTAATCTAATTACATAAGCATCACTAGGGTTTGTTTTGTAAATGGAACTATGGGGAGGACTTGAAAAAAAGAAAAAAAGTATTTAAGTCAGCATAAGATATAAAAGCAATTTCCTTTAAATGGGAAAAACAAGGAATAGCAGCAGTATGCATTCAGTCCACCTAATAAATCATATTGTATTGAATGCTCCAGATCTGAGCGGTGACATTGAGCACTGGACACTTTCCAGCAATCAGCAGTAGCTAAATGGTGCAAATGAGCAAGAGATCAGGCTTTTGTTTCTTGTCCAATTTAAAGGCAGTCCCTTGGAAATAAGAAAATAACAGGATTTCCCTGGCCTGTCTTGGATCTCCAGTATTCATCTAAACACAAAGAAAACAGAGTTTTGGGGTTTTTTTTCCAGTTAAACCTCTCAAAAAGGAAAGAAAAATTGTCAGCATTTGAGCAATAGAGTTTCCAGATACGAAACCTAGGTTTCCACTGATGACCTGGTTCTTGCAAGCACAGGAGAGCATCTCATGGCACTTGGCCAGTCTCGGGTGGGAGTCGCACGGAGCTGGCCACGCTTGCTGGTGTTTCCATGGCCTGTGGAATGTGACCGTGTTTCCTTTTGCAATCCCCCCCTTGGCAAAGCCTCTGGGGGTTTGCAAGCTTCTGCTCCAAGTCCTGGTTGCACTGGGACTTCTGGAGCTGCTGGGTGACCCAGCGAGCCGTGGTATTTTAACTGCTAATGCCATTTAGGCCTGCTAGGGAAGGAATGAAACATTAGTTGAAGCATCACAGCTGGTGCCTAAACCCTGTCTGTCTGAACTCCCAGCAAGAGTTTCCCTGCTGGCAGCAATGCTGGGGAGGAAGCGTTCGACAGAAATTTACTTGTCATCTTATTTGTGTCTTCCACAAAACTCAGAACAAGCAATACTTTGTAAAAGGTACGTTTATTTGCTGGGAAAACTGGTGCAAAAACGATGCACAGTAGAACAGAAGAGTTGGTGAAGAAGTGTGAAGATTATTTAATATTCAGGTCAGAGCAGAAACTGTGCTGGTAGGGTTTTTTGCTGCGTTTGGTTGTTGGTTTTTTCTTTTTTGTGGTTTGGGTTATTTTTTCCCCTTGAAGCAGGACCTCTTTTTTTCTTTGGATTTTGAACTGGTTCAGCTCTATAGGTATCAAATTAGACCACTTTGTTTCTCCAGTGTAATGGGTGTAAAATCACACCCATAAGTAGCAGGTGTATTGATGTTGGTGTAGATCAGGAGGCAGTTGGGAAACTGGTGTCGTCCTGGTCCCCACTTCCCATGAGTTGGCCGGTGTCACGTGGCAGCCTTGGCAAGTCCAGATGTCCCACACCAGAGGGGAGGTTGCGGAGAAGTCAAGCCAGGCTCTTCATGGAGGTGCACAGGCAGGGTGAGAGACCATGGTCATGAACTGAAATGGGAGGACCCAATTTGCCAAAGGGAAGAAAGATAAAAATAAACCTGGCCCTGTGACCGCAGTCAAGGTCTGGACCGGGCTGCCCAGAAAAGCTGCGTAGTCTCCATCATTTTCCCCACAGTGTATCCCTGCTTCAGCCTTCAACAAATAAATATTGAAGGCTAAATCAAATAATGACTGCTGTTGGTGGAGGACAAGAACTTTTTTTTTGCAACTACATTGCAACTATTTTGAGAAGACCGTGTTGGGAGCACTCCTGCTCTCAAAGGCAGCCCTACAGACAGGATTTCATGGGATCCTAGAATGGCTTGAGTTGCCCGGGACCCTAAAAATCAGGCAGTTTCAACCCCCCTGCCATGGGCAGGGACATCTCCCACTAGACCAGATTGCTCAGTTCCTGGTCCAAGAGGTAGTTAACAAATCTAGCTTTTCAGGTTCCCAAATTAGATTTCCCATGTAGACATCATTACTTCCATGAAATGCTTTCAGATTGCCCTGATTACAAAATACTTTTTGTAATCAGATCAAGTTGAACAGGAAGTCCCAACTAAGTGCAGTATCTCATGAGTAATTGCTGTACAAATACTTTAAATAAGTTGTGAGCAATTTCTTACGCGGTGGCTTTAGCTAATGTTATTAGGATGCTTAACTGAATTTTCTAAGTGTCAGGTTTAGCCACGATGCAGAAATCTGAAGGGAAGAAAATATCTGTACTGAAAGTGAGGTGCACTACTTCATCTGCAATGAGGCACGAGTGACAGTTTTTCTTTCCCAGATCTGTAAGTGTTTATTAAAAATTAAAAAGAGGAGGAGGATGGGGGGGGGAAGCTGGAATCTAAAAGTTGAGGACTTTTTGGAAATAACTGTTTGGATATGTGGAGGAAAAGATTAAGGGGGTGCACATGCAAGAGGAGGGAGAATATTTTCAGGCATGGAATATTTTAATTTTTTTCAAAGCCCAGTGGAAAACCAGTCCTGAGATACAGGGACAAGCAGTCGAGCTGGTCCTGGGTGAGCAGTAACAAAGCCTTGAAACATGGTCTCTATCCTGGTGTGAAGTGATATTTACTATATATATATCAGTGAGGACAGTCTTCTTTATTTTTTATTATCATAATTATTGTTCTGAATATTCTTCCACTGATAAAGCCTTTAAATTTGTGAAATTGTCTCCATGTGACGTGAGGAAATTTCACAGGTGGCTTCCGCCCTCCTCCAAGCGTTTGGAGAACAGAAGCTGGTTTTCTGCCTGTGTTGGGGGAGTAGAGGGATGGGATTTGGGGGGGAGATTTTACTATATTTTAGGTTGACTTCAGTGTAAGAATGGCTGGTTGATGGTAAAGTCAGCTTTTTGGGGTTTTACTTAAGAGTTCTTGTACTTCATCTTCAATGACATCATCAGCACCGGGAGGCAGTGTTGCACACTAAGAAGTTGTGATATCATCGTGCTTTTTTTCATTGTTTTGGCTTAGTGGCTGAATTTACACCCAACTCATCACTTGAATGTGTAGTACTATAGAGTGTTTTGTATCAATTATGTATTTTGGAAAGCAATTAGAGCAGTTTGCTGTGGTATAATACAGGAGAATTCATCCCCAGGTAAGGACAGACCCACCACCCAGCAGACACGTGCTACAGCTATGCAAAGATGATGTAGTTCTGTGAAAGGAAAGCAGAATCAGTAATGTCATTCTAGATCGTTTTGTAGCCTTGGAGTGTCAGCGTTAGTGTATGTTCAAAGACTATCTTCATTTAAAACACTCAAGATATAAGGGAGCTCCTTTGATTCAGTTGTTGGTGTTTGAGGCAGAAAAGAGGAGAAAGGCTGCAGAATTTGGGAAGCTTTTCATGGAATCAAATCTGTTTATTTTAAACTGCAAATTTCATATCAATGAAATAAATTGTGGTATTTAATATCGCAGTGCGAATCTTCCGCATCACATTAGCAGGCACTGCAACTTGTTCTACAAGCTAGCACAGCAGTTATTTACATAAAACATGAAAATAAAACCAAGGGGCTTCTCTTACATTTTCTGTCCTGTTTTAAATTATTTCTGGTTTAGAAACAAAAGCAAAATATATATTGAGAATTGCTGTAAGTGAGGGAAAAAAAACCCCTCTTTTAACACACACACCCCCCAGGTCCTTCTCCCTTTAAGACTATTGATGAGAAACTATTTGGAATATTCATGAGTATTGCTGAGGAACTGCAGCAGAGGCAGATTTAATAATTAATGCACAGGAATTATTTATTTCTCTAATATATTGTAAAGCTTCATCATTTCAGTAATGAAAAACAAGTCTTGATGGTGCTGGAGCATTGAAAACCCAAAGAAAGATGAGTACAATCACTGAGACTTGTTCATCACGTGAATATGTGGGTTTAATATTTTTAAATACAATGTTAAAGCTTTTTTAATATATATTCATTACCTCCATACTGTTTGTGAGTGGATGGTTGATAGATTTCAGTGGAACCTTACAGAAATACTGAGCAAAGTGAGATTTTTTTTTTTTATCAGGAGATAGTTCCTTTCATAAAAGGTATCTCTTAGATGGTGTCGAATCAGGGATGGTATTTTCTGGCTCGTGCTCACACATATATGACTTGTGCCAATAGAAATATCATTTCAAATGTCTGTAAGGTATTTGTTTTTCTCAATTTAGCCAGTTACTCCAATGTTCATGTTCTGGTTTTGGTTCTCTCCTTCTGCAGTGTACTGCTTTTACTTGTCTTCATTTTGTATTAGTGATATGGGGCTGATTCATAAATTTATCAAGCATATTTCTTATTCTAATCTTGTTCTCAGAATGGCTTGCTACACCTCCATTCCAGAGCCATCCACAAATTTTAGATGCCGTCTCCAACTCTATCAGAGTAACTGCTGAAAATATTCAATGCAGCCAAGCCCAGGAAAGACTTCTCCACAGGGATCCTACTTAAAACACCTTTTTGGTTTGTGCTGCGTGATTAATAGTGACTTTTTTAGATAGATGTTCTTAACCAGTTGATTAATCCAACGGTGATTTAAGGGAACAATGTGAACAGGCTTAATAAAACACAGCACTTGATGTCATCTCTTCTGCTCCCATTCTGTTTTCTTTCTGCCCTTCCCTCCAGCCCATGAGGTCAAGAAGGAAATTAAATTGATTACACTTAACCTTGTTCTTGACAAGTCTGTGACTTTTGGGGGCTGGGGCAGAGGAAAGGTGGCATACAACTGTTAGTTTAGTAATTTAATACGATATTCCAGGAAATCAAGTTGACTTGTCTGCAAGTCTTTCTCTTCCCCCTTTGAAAGACTAGGCACTCTGTTCTTTCCCTAGAAATGACACTTGTTGGGGTTTTTTTTTCCCCATGATTTTTTCCAGCTTATTCCTAAATCACACTGGAGTAAATATTAGCATCCTGTTGATGAGAAAATCATGTTGCTGTTAATTAAATATTTTCTTCTTTCTGTATTTTGACCTATATTCCTCCTCCAATGTTAATTTAAGTACAGAGTTATAACGAACATCTTTATGATGAGGTGTTGAATACTTCAGTCTTTATGTAGGATCTTCTTCCCCCTTGATGAATGCACTTGTTAATTAACTGGGATAATGCTCTTCCTCTTGTTCCTGGTGTTCTTGGAGAGAATCCTCACTAGTTGTATGTTGTTTTGCCTCTTCACCTTTCTGAGTTGCTTTCCCTGCTTGAGAAGTGGAGTTGGACCAGATGACCTCTGCAATTCTGTGAGGGTTGACATGTCAAGCAAACACTCCTGAAGTGCTGTGGTTAATATAATGCTTCAGAGACCAGTATGTGGTGAAACTACAGCACTTTTGGAGATTAGCAGGCATGTCTGGGGTAGAGATAATATGACAGGGAGCACTGCCGCTGTCATCTGGATGGTTATGTCTGGGTTTTCTTTCTTTAGAGAGTTTTGTTGTTGTGTTTCTGGTGTTTTGTTTAATTGTAACAAAAAAGATCTGTATGGTTTGAGTCTGAGCTCAGCAGTTGTGGACAGACTGCAAGTCCAGCCACTATCACAGACATCACATCAAAGATCTCTCCTCATGAGCAGTCCTTCCCTCCATACCCCTTCAGATGGAGAGGGAGGCAGCAGACAACTGTTTCATTGACAGCTGCTAGCAGCAAAGCCAGCGTTCTGTCTTACCCCAGCTTTGGATATTTATAGATTGGAATTAGTCAGTTGGAGTGGCATCAAATGCAACTGTGTCATTAGTGAGAGTTTTTGTGTTGCACTGTTCCAGGACCTATTTTCTCTCCTCTTCTGTGTGCTGTATGTGACAGCCCGATGTGTAATGATACTTCTTGCCGATATCACTTCTAAATGTAGCATCTTGTCAAGTGTCCATCTCTTATCTCAGTGGAATTCATTTGGTTTATCTTTTTTTTGCTCCATCCAGTTGACAGTCAATCAAAGCAACACCACTGTAAGTCCCAGAAGGCTCTTATCAGGATCCAGGTCTCTGCAAGAGAGAGATGAGGAGTAAACTACTTTCCTAGCATAAGGACAGGAATGTTTGGACCTCAGCTCCACATGCTCAAAGCCAGCTCAGGAAGGGGGGGGTGTTCAGCTGTTGGGGCTGTTTCCCCTCAGACGTGGTCGTGTGCTTCTGGGGCAAAGGCAATGGACCGTCCAGAAGCAAACTGCCCGCCAGATCCAGCACCAGGGCTGCCCACAGGATTGCACTAATACACAAACTTCACTGGAGTTCATGCACTGTGTGCATGAGAGGCTTTCTTTTCCACCACAGGATATTTGTTGAGTCACTTCTGCAGATGGTGCCAAGCATGTAGATCATATTAGCCCAGCTTAAGGAGTTCAGGCACTGTATGGCAGAAATAGCTTATTTTGGTATTTAATCTGTATTTAAAGATTTTTTTTTTCTTGCTTTCAAAGTTTAGCTAACAAGGTCTACTCCTCTAGTTGCTGTGGTGTGGTTAAACAGCCCACGCTGATTGCCAGGGTGGGCGTTGGGAACCAACAGTGTATCACGTAGCCCAAGTTGTATGGTACTGCTTGAGGATTTATTGAAGCGAGCCTGAAAATTCCCATTTCTTAGCCATCTATCCCCAAAAGTTTACTCTCCCATTCCTTAATAACTTTCAAAGAACAGTATTTTTCCAAGTTTTTTCTCTGCTTGTTAAATGTTCTACCTCTCAGTTGAAAACATGGAAATGTCTAATCTGGAGCAGACTTTTTTTGGAAATGGATTTAACATTTCTGAGTTGATGGCTTAAGAACAAATGGATTGATTTCATCATAATAGATGACGTCCATAATCAGAGAGTCATCTCACCTTATCTCAACTATTTCCCCTCCTTGAGGAATTCATGTGCAACAGACCATCATTAGTGTGCTCTCTCACCTTGTGTGGTGGCCAACTGATGTGGAGAGACACAGAAACAAAATCTGCTCCTAACTGAGTGAAAGCCCATAGGAGAGATTCCTACTGTAGGAAATGAGTTGACTTTTTGTCTAAATATTTAATGATAAAAATATCACTCTCCTAGCTTCAGTGATTAGATAACTACAGCCCAGAGAAGAGACATGGCTTGCAAAGTTGACACGGTGGGTTAATGGCAGAGCATGATGTAAACCCAAGTCTCTGACTCACATCCTGGTTAATTGATGCTTTGAACCTTATTGTCTTGAGTGGCTTCTTGGAGGCCATTGAGGAAGTATTTTGTAGAGCAAGAAATAGCTCCCATTTATGCATATTCTTAAGATCATTTCCTTAGGAATGTTTTCTTAGCCTCTCTCTTCTTCTGCAGTCTCATTTGGTTTTCTCTTTTTTTTTTCTTTCCTTTGTTTTTCTTTTCCTTTTTTTTGTCTGAGAAAGTTATTGGAGTAAAAGTTGCCTTATTTTTCTTGCTTCTTAAAACTGCAAAACTGATGAGACTGCCAGTTACTCTCCCAGATCTATTAGCAAGTTAGAATTTTTGTAATGGATGAGGGTTTCTTCACGTTCATAATGAAAGACTTCTTAGGCATGAGCTTGATATAGAGAAGAGAATGTGTTTTCATCAACCCAAAGGGACATGCATATATATTTATCCTCTACAGTGGAGTTGTAGCATTAAAAAAAGGCCAAAAAAAATAAAAAGAAACCCAAACAACCTCAAGTGGAAGTTGGTTTTCTCTGTCTTTGTGATTTTCTCTTTCTTAATCGTTCCCATTATCCAAGTAATGAGATGTTAAAAAGGGTATTCCATATAAAATACATCTGTTTTCACTCTTCTTGGCTCTGTAACAGAGAAGGTGTTATCCTGTCTCTCTGTGAGGTTATTCATATTTAGTCTGTGGTGAAAACAAGCTTAAGACAGCCACTAAGGGTTTCTTGGCAAGTAAGTGCTTCATATAAAGGTATGAAAAATGTGCTTCGTTGCTATCAGAGCTCTTAGCATTCCTGATGCTCTGTTAGCAACCTCTCAGTAACTTTCTGCCTTTTTGTTGTTGTTGTTGATTTGCTTTTATAAAGTGGAAAAACTGAAATGCTCCAAGAAAAGCCATCCTTGTAAACAAGCAGAGTTTATAACACATCCAGCTTAATGTGAAGTTGCTGCTGTGCAAGGCTGTGCTGCAGCTTGTGGCTGTAGAAGGGGTAGTGCTGCTGGCATCACGAGTGGATCCAAGCACGGAGCACAGCGGTGCTTTAACAGCTGGATCGAAGAGCAAGTTGAGCAAAGTTTGATCCTCGTCAGGACTAAGCACAGAGTCATCCCTTTGAAATGTGAAATACAGGTGGGCATGGGGAGTTTTAGCTGCGTTTCTTTAGCTGTGTCTGTCACTTGATTTAAGAAATTTTGGAAGGGGTGGAAGGGAATCTTTGTACACAAAACAAACGCTTTTAATTGATTCTTGTATGAAGAAGAACTTAGGCTTGGACTTTTGCAGGCATTGACAGGAACATGCAAAGCTCTGACATTTGTCCGGTAGCAGAGAGTTATTTAATCTGATAAATGATTAATACTGTCACAAAAAGAAGAAAAAGCTTCTGCTATTCACAAAGCTTCAAGAAAGGAAATTAAACAGCCGCAGGGAAGACACCCAATTAAAACTCTCTGCCAGCTGTTCCTTTTTTCTCATGTAAAAATAGCTGCATTTAGAATATAGCAAGAAGAAATTTTGAGTCTGAGCACATACAGTCCAAATGATTATTGGCCATCAGATTTTAGTATCTTTTATAACAGTGAGTGGGAACAGCTTAACAGCTCCTTAATGGACCAGTGCCTTGTTCTCATTTATTTCTACAGGTGTTGTGTATTCTCTGTATTTTATTATTATGAGTCTCTGGGAAAGTGGCTTTCCCAGGTCTGAGAGATGTAAAACAGAGACAGGTATATTCCCAAACAGAAGGGTGAGGAATTGAGGAATTTCTCTCTTTGCTATTTAGACCAAAACTCTTTCTTGAAGAAAGTAATGAGCAGGAGATGATTTTGCAGTGCAAATTGTGAAATGGAGAATGCAAGTGGCAAACTTGGTGGTTTTGAAGTTCCGTTTTCAGAACAGTAAAATGATTTGTTTGATCAGAAATGCAGAGGAGGGAAAAATACCAACAGATTTTCATAGGATGTAGAAAAACCAACTTGAACTTAATGTGTCTATGGATTTACCATGTAACCCTGCTTATATGTGTACATACAACATATAAATAAGTATTTGCACTTTTTTACTAGCTCAGAAGTAATTGTAAAAGTTCCTGTGGACAGCAGTATATAGCTAGATGCTCCCTGGAGCCTTCTCAGCGTGTTATTGCAGTAAGAGCTCTTCGATGCCTGCTGAAGATGCACAGTGCATCCACCCACCAAAAAGCATTTATTCTCTGGCCAAGCAGTTAATCACAAATAATTCTGTGAACAATCTCAGTTAATGCATAAGCTTGTTATCCATATTCATATCTTCATCTTCTGATGGTCCTTCAGCACTGCTTACTGCAGCCTATTTTGGGAGATGCTAAAGATGGTTTGGGGAAGGGAAGAACACAATGATTGCACGCTGCTGTCTCAGCTGGCAGCCTATGGGCTCATCCATGTAGGAAAAAGCCACAGGGGTGTTCTAGATCAGTGGAAACATGGTTTGAACTTGTAATGCCAGTGAACTCAAGATATGGTCTTTCTGTACCCCAAACTATACTACAGTTTTGGAAAAAACAGGGCTGTGCTGTTGTTGGGTCATAATTGGAGCCAGTGCTGCATGTGATGGTGTAAGAGGCACATTGTGTCGGGTCCCTAAACCTGCAGTTAGGGATCAAAGGAATCCTAGCTCGGCTATGGATTCACAGAAGTAACCACTAAAGTCTTTAGGAGTTTATAAAACATCATCTGATAATGTTTCTACGGAACTTTGTGGGCTTAGTAAATATTTCAAAACAAGACACTTGCTTTGTGTAGTTGTCAGCTGCTTTTGGCATAGACCACAGACAACTGTGGACCCACGGGAGCCACGGGAAATAGCACAGAGAACAACAGAAACATAACCAAAGTATCCCAGCCCGGACTGAGCCCTGGATTACCCAAGCTCACTGGCTTTTAGTGCATCACCAGGTGTTGCAAAACCTTGTGTGTACTTGAGGTGTAGACACCCTAAAGATTTGTGCTGTTAAAGCTTCAGAGGGCTGCACTTCCTCTCTGTATTGATGGCACTTACTCTGATCTGTTCCTTTGTGATGTATTTTATGTTCATTTTACACTGTATCAGTTCCTGGTGATGGGGGGGGAACATTGTGTATTTGAGTGCAGAGAGATGTGGTGTCTGCACAGCAGAAACAGGTTAATCACAAATAATTCTGTGAACAATCTCAGGTAATGCATAAGCTTGGCTTTGCATTAACTTAAACATTAATGTGTGGCTTTGGAATGCCACACTCTGCCCTCTTTTCTGTCACAACAGTGTCGTTGTCGTCTTCCACTCCTTTCAGAACTAACAGTCCTGTCTCCTTATCTGTAGAAGTCTTTCAGCTAAATTACTGTACTTTCATAAGCTTAAGACTATTATACAAACCATTTTCAGATACTTGCTGTTCTCAGATGTCTGTTTCTGTGACTGTGCCAAACTCCAGCTATTGAACTCAGCAGGACAGATGAGCACAATGTGGGCAGCTATTTCACCAGGACTCTCAGGCTGACACTGAGCCATCAGTTAAGGGGAAACAGAAAGAGCCCCAGAACAGCCCCAGAGACCTCTGCAGAGACTGCTCTTGTCACTGTATGTAGTAATGACCTGGGAAAACAATAAATTTATCATTAAGGTAAAAACTGGAAGATTTCTATTTGCATCTAGTCTTGTTAGGAGTAGCTTGGACCTTGGAAAGCATCGTGAGGACAGAACTAAGCTTGATGAATTAGTGGTAAAATAGTAGATGAAGTACAAGCCGAAGTAGCTTTACTCTTGCCAGCCGGGTTTAAAGCTCTGTCTGCTCAGGAAGGGCAGCAGACCTGCTGGAGAACTAGTGCCAGGCAACGTTTGCATGGTTCAACAGTCTGGTTTACTGTAGCTTAATAAGTTTACCCACCTTCTTGTCACCAACCAGCCCCAGGAGATGTTTCTGCTGCTGTGGTAAGGTCAAGCTCAGAAACAACTAAACCCTGCAGGGGCACCAAGAATTGGGGCTGGCTTCCAGCCTGTAATCCAGGTAAAACACTGATGCTTGGGAGGATCTCTCTGCCAGAGGGAGCTGCCCCCTGCTCAGCCCTCCTCTCTCTTGCAGGTCATGTCAGCTGACTGTGTGTGTGGCCTCTCTGAAGGATGGAAATCACTACTGTGGAAGTAACTGCAGAGTCAGGGCAGGGGAAAAACATCGTTGTGTGGAGTTAGTAACTTGTCTATTAAGTTCTAAGTGAAGATGATGTTTTTCCTTAGATAAATATTGCTGTTGGAAACAGTAAATATCCAGGTTTCTGCATTTATTTATTTATTTTTTTAACTGGATGTCATTTTGCATAATAGAAGTTTTGTGACAGGCATGTTTGTTAATAACATGGTTTTAGGTAACCACAATGAAACTAATACGTCTCCAAGTGCTAAGTCATTTGAAGATGTGTAATAAAAGCAATGTATTTTAGAACTAAATCCAAGATCTAAACACTGCAAGAATGCCTTTCCTCTTTTAATTCACTACCATGTCTACTATGAACATGGTTTTATATCTCATGAGTATTTAAATGCCATGTTCCCATTTCCCCAAAGACACCAGTTTCTTTTTAAGAGCTATTTAGCACTAGCCTGCCTTTAAGGATAAGGAGATAATACAATGTATAAATAGTTCTCACTCTTTAGCAAAGACTTCTAAGCTTTTGCTGAGTTTCCCAGTGCAGTTAGGGGGTGATGTAGCCTCTTGGAGACATAAAATGAAGTATTGGAAAGCTGGAGTGGGTTGCCTGGGTCAGACCACATATCAGCAGGAGTGAAAGCCCATCCCTCCTGGATGGGCTGTTTCAATGCAGCTAGGCCCCCGTGCAGAAGCTACAAATGTAAATCCAGCTCTGGACTTAAAGATGTTAAATTGTGAATTAATATCTGAGAAGAAAGGCTGTAAGGGGATACAAACTAAATCCTCCAAGCGGTGGCTGATCCAGCTTGATACCCTTAGCAGAAGGGCTGCTGAACAAGCACACTCACTCTTGAGACATTTCTAAAGCCATTTAATTTTATCACCGGGCCCATGGAATTAAAGGCCAGGAGACAACCGTCAGCTGCTGGTTGGCTGAGTGCGAGCATCGTCAAGAATTCCATCCCACTGCAGCCTGTCTGAGCTCAGTACAGATATGTCAGCTTAAAGGTGAAAAGAATTTTAGTCTAAAATGTGTGTGTGTGTCATGGTGTGAGGTTTGGGGATTTATTATTATTTTTGTAATGCTTCAGGACCGGGAAGGGAGGAAGGGCTGCTTCTTGATGGCATCAGGGCATTGACAAGCTGTCAGCAGCAGGAACAATAGCTAGAGCACCTTTGCGACGCTTTTCAGCCTTCAAGTGCTTTACACACGTCACTTAATGTTATTCACCTCTCTTGATTCAGCAACCATTAATTTTCCTTGCCTTAAGAAAGGGGAACAATTACCCTCATGTGATTGACAGTTTACTCAGAGCTAGAATTATCTGTACAAAGAGGGAGCTGTGGGTTGGGGTTACTTAACTAAACCTCTCCAATCGCGGTGGACTGAGTGGGCTGGCGGTGCCAGGGCGGCTCTCTGGCAACTGCAACCAGATGTGACGGTGATGCCACAAAGGCACAGGCAGAAACATGGTCGGCAGTGGTTGCTGAAGAGAGGTTTTAATGCTGTTCCTGACTTGTAAATTTCAACCAGGAATTGTCACTGGTTTGTTTGCTGTTGCTTTGTCTTCTTGACAATTAGCTCGTGCAGTTATACTTCAAGTAGGTAACACGGGCTGACCACACGTCATAGAATCATAGACTGCTTTGGGTTGGAAGGTTAAAGGTTGTGTAGTTCAACACCTCTGCAGGGAGCAGGGCCATCTGCAACCAGAGCAGGGTGCTCAGAGCCCCGGCCACCTCCCCTGCAATGGGGACA